>CM040436.1:60675164-60680164 GCA_022702705.1 Papilionanthe hookeriana x Papilionanthe teres
GTATATATAGGTATATATATATATATATATATATATATATATATATATATATATATATATATATATATATTATTTTTTTTATTTTAATTATTTTAAGTATAGTATATTATTTATAAATATAATTTAATTATAAAAATATTTAATAGTTAAATAAATTATAAATAAATAAATATATATGTGTATGTATGTATGTATGTATATATATATATATATATATATATATATATATATATATATAATTTTTTTTATTTTAATTATTTTAAGTATATTATAATATTTATTAATAAATTATCCGGAAAACTTGTTCAATTCATTTTCTTTTGGGAGGATGGAGGTGCCAAGAGGTGCACTCGCGCTCCCTGGAGGAAGCTCGTAAGCCTAAATTTCGGGGCCTTCGGGTTTTAAAGCCCTACCTCATCGTTTTTTTAAACATGTGTAAGCGTATAAATTTAGGCTTGGTGAATCCTTATTTTCGCCTAATATATGCATTCTAAATATCAGAATACATCTCATCCATCTTTGGTCACTGGAAAGCCGGGGACTCTAGGATTTGGAAAGCTATTGTAAATGCCCGGCTAATCGGTCAATTTTTATTCTGGGAGCTATGGGATGGCAAAATATCCTTTTGGCATGATTACCGGGGTTTACCACAAATTACTCCATTACGCCACCCCTCCCCGAGCTAAATTACTTTGTTTACTGTTGGTTTAATGGTCATGGGATTTAATTGCTCGAGGTATTTAGTCGGTAATGATGCCGTTTGCCATCAATCAAATTCCTTGCTGTGCAACTCAAAAAGATAAACACCCATATGGAAGAAGGAAAATCATGTTTCTACTAAGAAACATTTATATAAATAATCATCAATTTTTCTAATTGGAATCGTGGGTTCTAATACTGAATTCTCTTTCACCCCTTCAATGTATTTTTTTAACTGCGTTTTTCTCATCTACTTCATCTAGATGACATTTCAAAATCAAGGCTTAAGATCGGCATCTATATATATCCGTGTGCGTGTGTGTGTGTGTGCGTGTGTGTGTGTGTATAAATTTATATAATATTTTTTTATACTTAAATATTTTAGGTATAGTATATTATTTTTAAATATAATTTATTTATAAAAATATTTAATAGTTAAAATAATTATATATATACATATATATATATATATATATATATATATATATATATAAATTTATATTATATTATTTTTTATTTACAATGTTTTAAGAATAAGATATTATTTATAAATATAATTTAATTATAAAAATATTTATTAATAAAATAAATTATAAATAAATAAATAAATATATATTTATATATATATAATATTGTTTTTTATTTTAAATGTTTAAAGTATGTTGTATTATTTATAAACATAATTTAATTATAAAATATTTAATAATTAAATAAATTACAAATAAAATATATATATGTATATATAAATATATATATATATATTTATTTATTTAATATTAGTTTTTATTTTAAATATTTTATGTATAGTATATTATTTGTAAGTATAATTTAATTATAAAAATATTTAATAAACTTAAATAAATTATAAATATATAAATATATATGTGTATATATAAATATATATATATATATATATATATAAATTTAAATTATATAATTTTTTAAAATATTTTAGGTATAGTATATTATTTATAAAGCATATTTAATTATTAAATTATTTAATAGCTTAAATAAATTATAAATAAATATATAGTATACATAAATAAATTTATTTAATTTTATTTTTATATTTTAAATATTTAAAAAATAGTATATTAATTATAAATATAATTTAATCACAAATTTAAAATATTTAATAATTAAAAAAAATTACAAATAAACAAATATATATATATATATATATATATATATATATATATATATATATATATATATATATATATAAGAATATATAAATAAATATTTAATAGTTAAAAATTTATAAATAAATATTTATATTAAATGAATATTTAACATTATTTTTTATAAATAAATATTTAATATTATTTTTTATTTTATATATTTTAAGTATAGTATATTATTTATAAATATAATTTAATTATAAAAGTATTTAATAATTAAAAAATATAAATAAAAATAAATAAATATGTACGTAAATATATATTTATTTATATAAAAAAATTGTTTAATATTATTTTTTATTTTAAGTTTTTTAAGTATAGTATATTATTTATAAATATCTTTTAATTATAAAAATATTTAATAATTAAAAAAATTAAAAATAAAAAAATATATATGAAGGTACATAAATATATATTTATATATATAATAAATTTTATTTAATGATATTTTTTATTTTAAATATTTTAAGTTTAATATATTATTAATAAATATAATTAAATTAAAAATTATTTAGTAGTTAAAATATATATATATATATATATTTATTTATAAATATTTATATATAAATTTATATAATATTATATTTTTTTTAAATATTTTAAGTAGAGTATATTACATTAAATATAATTTAATTATAAAAATATTCAATAGTGAAAAACATTAAATATATATATATATATATATATATATATATATATATAATAATTTTTTTAAAAAACTTTTTTTAAGGATAATATTATATTTAGAACATAACTTAATTATAAAAATATTTAATAGTTAAATAAATTATAAATAAATAAATAAACATATATATATTTATATTTATTTAAAATTATTTTTTATATTTTAAATGTTTTAAGTATAGTATATTATTTATAAATATAATTTAATTATAAAAATAATTAATAGTTAAATAAATTATACATAAATATATATATATATATATATATATTTATATATAATATTATTTTTTTATTTTAAATATGTTAAGTATATTATATTATTTATATATATACTTTAACTATAAAAATTTTTAATAGTTAAATAAATTATAAATAAACAAATATATATGTTTATAAATATAAATAAATTATATTTATATAGATTTATATATAAATTTAAATAATATTATTATTTTATTTTAAAAATTTTAAGTATAGTATATTATTTTTAAATATAATTTAATTATAAAATATTTAATAGTTAAAAAATTATAAATAAATAAATATAAATATGTATATTACTTTCTCGTAAATATGTATATATTTTTATATATATAAATTTGTATAATATTATTTTTATTTAAAATAATTTAAGTACACTATATTATTTATAAATATAATTTAATTATAAAAATATTTAATAATTTCAAAAATTATAAATATTTATACATACATAATAAATATATATAAATTTATGTAAATTTCGTATACATTAATAAATATGTATAAATATGTAAATTTATGTATATATATATATATACACAAATTTACATATATATAAAATATTATTTTTTTAATTTAAATATTTTAAGTAAAGTATATTATTTATAAATATTATTTTAATTATAAAAAGATTTAAAAATTAAATAAATTATAATTAAATATATATATATATATATATATATATATATATATATATATATATATATATATATATATATATATATATATATATATATATAAATATATATAAATTTATTTAATATTATTTTTTTGCTTTAAGTATTTTAAGTATAGTATATCATTTATAAATATAATTTAATTATAAAAATATTTATATATGTGTGTATATATAATTATAGATATATATATATATATATATATATATATATATATATATATATATATATATATATATAAATTTAAATAAAATTATTTTTTTATTTTAAATATTTTAAGTATAGTATATTATTTATAAATATAATTTTATTTAAAATAATTAATAATTAAATAAAATATTTAATACTATTTTTTATTTTAAAATGTTTAAATATATTATTTATAAATATAATTTAATTATAAAAATATATAATAATTAAATAAATTATAAATAAATAAATATATATATATGTATATATAAATATATAGATGTATATATATATTTATTTGATATTATTTTTTATTTTAAATATTTTAATTATAGTATTTTATTTAAAAATATAATTTAATCATAAAAATATTTAATAGTTAATAAAAAATATAAATAAATAAATTTATATCTAAATATATATATATATATATATATATATATATATATATATATATAATTATTTTTATATTTTAAATATTTTAAGTATAATATACTATTTATTAATATAATTTAATTACAAAAATATTTAATAATTAAGAAAATTATAAATAAAAAAATATATATACAGGTACATAAATATAAATTTATTTAATATTATTTTTTCATTTTAAATATTTTTGGCATAAAAGATATTATTTATAAATATAATTTAATTATAAAAATATTAAATAATTAAAAAAATTATAAATAAAATATATATATAGAGAGGTACATAAATATATATTTATATATATAAAAAAAAATTTATTTAATATTATTTTTATTTTCAAAATTTTAAGTATAATATATTATTAATAAATCTAACTTAATTATAAAATTATTTAATAGTAAAGAAAGGATATATATATAAATAAAAAATATATATAGGAATAAATTAAAATATATATAAGTATATATAAATATATAAATAAATAAATAAATATATATATATATATATATTTAATAATATTCCTTACTTTAAATATTTTAAGTATTGATATTATTTATAAATATAATTTAATTATAAAAATTTTTAATAGTTAAATAAATTATAAATAATTAAATATATATGTGTGTATGTCTATATATATATATATATATATATATATATATATATATATATAAAATTTTATATAAAATTATTTTTTTATTTTTAATTTTAAGTATAGTATCTTATTTATAAATATAATTTAATTTTAAAATATTTAATAGTTAAATAAATTATAAATAATTAAATAAATATATGTATATATAAATATAAATATATATTTATATATTTATATATACATATTATTTTTAAATATAATTTAATTATAAAAATATTTAAT
>CM040436.1:60690164-60727664 GCA_022702705.1 Papilionanthe hookeriana x Papilionanthe teres
TTCCCCAAATTCCGAATATCGGGCAGTTTACCGACTCGTCATTCTTAATGCGAACAATATTGTTATCGTCCGATGGCCGCTATCACAAGCAAGGAAATACTTTGTATTTCTATCACCTCGGGCAAAATGAATCTCACCCGCCTTCGTCGTTAAATAATCCTCCCAAAGCGAAGCTTCCAATAAATTAGAGTGAGCCACATGAAGCCGAGACATAACTTCACTAATAGCTTCATCAAACGCTCAAGATCCATAACCCGTTGGTCGACATTGCGTACCTGCGCGAATATCACCAAACACATTCCACCTAAGTCCTCAAAGCAAAAGCCACCTCTTATGTAATTTCCACAGATGAAACCACTCATTCCCAATGTCATCAATTTTCCATTTATCTTTAACCAACCGTAAAAACCGCTGTACCTGGGGCCTATATTAAATAATAAGTGGATTGTTATGTTTAAATGATAAAAAGAATATTTATATCCAGCTCAACTTACAAAGATGTTGAAACCTGAGAACCTACAGAAGACATTCTTGTGCTGATGGCAAAAATGCTCATCTGTGACATCTCGGAATCTTCTGTACCTCTCTTCCAAAACTTGATCCAAAGAAACCCCAAACTGACAGCCCCGCATCGCCATAACCTCCCCGAAACTATTCATGAGAGTAGATGGGCTGTGGCTACTTCGCCGCCCAACTTTTCATAGTTATTCATAACCATATTAAAATCTCCTCCCACCATCCATCTATCTCTGATAATACTACCCATATCAAGAATTTTCCCCTCCACAACTCATGCCGAGCGCAAAGGCGAGAAAAGCAAGATAAAGAAAAGTTAACGCCAACTCCGAGAATTCATCAACAAAAATAAAGGAATGAATTGGCCATCATCCACAATAATTTCCAGAAATATGCTTCGACCAAAAATAAATTTTATTAGAGCACCTGGGCAAAAGAACAAGCAAATTTTTCCCATCACGCGAAGCTCATTAAGAAATCATAGCTCCAAAATACGAACATATCGACCTTATGGATCCTTGTCAACAATTTCAATCTACCAAGGAGTAAGGATCCGCAACTCCCCGATATTCCAGACAGATATTAAACATGTATAAACAAGGAGCTCCTCCTAGGAGCCCTGGGCTCTGTTAGTCTACCTTCTTCCTGAAAGATGATTTCCGTTTTCTTCCTTCAATGTCACACCCAATCCCTAGGTTTGCTCAATACGTAAGAACTTTTCTTCACAAACGGACTTTTGCACCACCCATTCCTCTCCAAGGAGCTCGAGACACTGCTAACCGAGGTTCCAAAACAGAGGGACATCACCCAAACTCGTATGCTCACTGCCAGTACCGCCTCCGACATCATCGAGGTGGGATGTCTAGGAGCAAATCAAACTACATTAACAGTTGTTGCCCCACAACACCCACCCCAAGATGTACTAAAGGCACGTAAACCCCATCGTTAACATCATTAACTCCGGTTGATCTCAAAGAAGCAGTTATCAAAATCAATGATACCAGTATTTAAGGGTTCATCACAATACCCTTCAACCTAAGATTACCTCAAGCATCAGTGGGAACCGACTCTTCAATGACAGGAGGGGGTCATACGAACACCCTCATCCACCAAGCCTTCTCCTCAAGGTCATGTTCAATGATATTCCTGTGCACTACCACCATACCACAGGATCCAAATGAAGATTGATGTGGATGGAACCAGCTTTAGGTTTCTCTATACTAACCTCCCCGAGCTCAAAGGGTGGGTGATAAGATCGAGCAAAGACTGTGCCCAAAACATCCTACAATGAGGACAAAGATAGGTGTCGTTCAAGAATAAAGCCAACCTATCAATCTATTATGAGCGGACCTAACCCACATCTCATCGTGGATGGATCGAGTAATGTCCCGTTCATTAAGAAACCCAAGAATCTCCGGGTCGCGGAACCATCTAAATCTTGGTAGAGGATCAATCTATTGAGGTTTCCCGAAATCCCCGCCATTTAAAATAGAAATTGAGGCTTAAAGTGATGAACTTTCAAACCTATGACGTATCCTGCACGTAATTGGGGATTCACTTCGCTGTCGAAATCAACGAACCATTTAAGCAAATATAATTCGACTGGCCAATCATTAAAATCAAAGCGAGCAAAAAGCGAGTATAATCTTCATCATCGTAAAGTTGAATTAGATAAGCCTACCATCTAAGAACTTACTTTCCATGTACCCACTAATCTCATAAGCTCGAAACTTTCCGAATTAGTTCCAATTTCTGTGACCATATAGAATTTTCCTACCAAAGTCGCCGAAATCCAACCGCGAATAAATCATCCCCCGCATCCGAAATGATAAAATATTTAAAACAAAAATAATATTAAATAAATTAGTATAATATATTACTAATAAATATAATTTAATTATAAAATATTTAATAGTTAAATTAATTATAAATAAATAAATTTATATTTGTATATTATATTTATTTAATATTATTTTTTTATTTTTTTTAATATTTTATATATTTATTTATATAAATTTATTTAATATTATTTTTTAATTTTAAATATTTTAAGTATAGCATATTATTTATAAATATAATTTAATTATAAAATTATTTAATATATATATATATATATATTAAATGTTTATAGTATAGTTTATTATTTATAAATATAATTTAATTATCAAAATATTTAATAGTTTAGTAAATTATAAATAAAAATATATATAGATATATATAAATATAAAAGTTTATATATATATATATATATATATATATATATATATATATATATATATATATATATATATATATATATATATATATTTAATATTATTCTTTCATTTTAAATATTTTAAGTATAGGATATTATTTATAAATATAATTTAATTATAAAAATTTTAAATAGTTAAATAAATTATAAATAGTTATTTATATTTATTTATATATATAAATTTCTTTTATATTATTTTTTAATTTTAAATATTTTAAGAATAAGATATTATTTATAAATATAATTTATTTATAAAAATATTTATTTGTTAAATAAATTATAAATAAATAAATATATATATAAAATAATTTTTTTATTTTAAATGTTTTAAGTATAGTTTATTATTTATAAATATAATTTAATTATAAAAATACTTAATAGTTAAGTAAATTGTAAATAAAAATATATATGTGTATATATAAATATATAAATATATAAATATATATATATGTATATATATATATATATATATATATATATATATATATATATATATATATATATATATATATATATATATATATATATATATATATATATATATATATATATATATATATGTATATATATATACATATATATGTATATATATATATATACAAATTTATTTAATATTATTCTTTTATTTTTAATATATTGGTATAGTATATTATTTATAAATATAATTTAATTATAAAATATTTAATAATTAAATAAATTATAAATAAATAAATATATATTCTGTATATATAAATATATATATTAATATATATATATATATATATATATATATATATATATATATATATATATATATAAATTTATTTAATTTTTAATTTTTTTGTTTTAAATATTTTAAGAATAGTATATTATTTAAAAATATAATTTAATCATAAAATATTTAATAATTAAAGAAATTGTAAATAAAAATATAAATAGGTTTATATTACCAAATATATATAAATATATAAAGAGAGGTACATAAAAAAATTTAATAGTATATATATATAAAATTTAATAGGTATATATAAAAAATATATATAGAGAGGTACAAAAATAAATTTTTATATATATAAAAAAAATCTTTAATATTATTTTTTTATTTTAAATATTTTAAGTATAGTATATTATTTATAATTATAAATTAATTATTATAATATTTAATAATTAAAAAAATTATAAACAAAAAATATATATAGAGGGACAAAATATATAATTATATATATAAAAATTTATTTCGCATTATTTTTTATTTTAAATATTTTAAATATAATATATTATTCAAAAATATAATTTAATTATAAAATTAATAATAGTTATAAATGTATAAATAAATAAATATATATATATATAAATAAAATTATAGAGGTACATATATATATATATATTTATACAATATTATTTTTTTATTTAAAATTTTTAAAGTATAGTATATTATTTATAAATATAATTTATTTATAAAAATATATAAAAATTAAATAAATTATAAATATATATATATATATGTATATATATATATATATATATATATATATATATATATATATGTATATATAAATATATATATATGGATATATATATTTATTTAATATTATTTTTATTTTAAATATTTTAAGTATAGTATATTATTTAAAAATATAATTTAATCATAAAATTATTTAATAGTTAAATAAATTATAAATTAATATATTTATATCCGTATATATATATATATATATATATATATATATATATATATATAATATTTCAAAATTAAACCCTTTAATTAAGTTTAAAGACATAACAAACTTAATTAATTCATTAAACCTTAATTAAATTAGGTTTAATATAAAAATTAAATCTTAATTAAATCTAAAGACATATTAAACTTAATTAATTAAAATCAAACCTTTAATTAAGTTTAAAGACATATTAAACTTAATTAACCTTCTCACACATTAGGTTTAAAACAAACCTAGACCCTAAATAGGTCTAACCCATTAGACCTAATTAAACCATTAGACCTTAACTAATTAAGGTTTAATCAAACTTAAACTCTAATTAGGTCTAAACCATTAGACCTAATTAAATCATTAAACCTTAACTAACTAAGGTTTAATCGAACTTAAACTCTAATTAGTCTAAACCATTAGACTCTAATTAAAACATTAAACCTTAACTAACTAAGGTTTAATCGAACTTAAACCCTAATTAGAGTCTAACCCTTTGACACTAATTAAACCATTGAGACCTTAACTAACTAAGGTTTAATCAAACTTAAACCCTAATTAGGTCTAACCCATTAGACCTAATTAAACCATTAAACCTTAACTAATTAAGGTTTAATCAAACCTAAACCCTAATCTAACTTAACTTGAAACCTTAGGTTAAACCCATATTAAACCTAACCTAAATTGAACTAAACTTAAAGTTCAATCCAACTAGAACCTAATTTAATCCAAGTCAAACCTCAACTTAAGTTCAATCCATATTGAACTTAAATCGACCTTAAGTCTAGGTTCAACCTGACTTGAACCTAACTTAATCTAAACTCGAAATTTAATTTAAGTCTAACCCAAATTAGACTTAAGTCAAACTATACTTAGGTTTAACACGAAATAAACCTAAGTCTAATTTAAGCCTTAGATTCAACCTAACTTGAATCTAAACTAAAGCCCGGCTTAAGTTCAATCCTAAGTCTAGGTTTAACTTTAAATAGACTTAATTAAAACTTAAGTCTTATCTAAAAGGGACTTAGATGGTCTGCAAATCTAATTGAGTCTAATTTATTAGACTTGATTAACCTTTAAGTCCTATTTAAACAAGACTTAAAACTTAATTAAATCTATTCTGAACAAAACCTTTTAACTTAAGTTCAAACAGACATGAACTCAAGTTAAATAGATTCAATCAACATTGAATCTAACTTAGGTTCAACCAGATAAGAACCCAAGTTAATTCAATCAATATCGAATCTAACTCCAAATCTTAAGTTCAGACAGACATGAACTCAAGTTAAATAGATTCAATCAACATTGAATCTAACTTAGGTTCAACCAGACATGAATCCAAGTTAATTCAATCAATATTGGATCTAATTTCAAACCTTTTAACTTAAGTTCAGATAGATTCAATCAACATTGAATCTAACTTAGGTTCAACCAGACATGAACCCAAGTTAATTCAATCAATATTGAATCTAATTTCAAACCTTTTTAATTTAGAGTTCAGACAAACATGAACTCAAGTTAATTCATCATTTAATATCAAGATATAAATTCAACATTTTAAATCAAAATTGACATAATCAACAAAAAAAAATTGACATTTCAAAATAATTCGACATAAACTGACATCCAAGACATATCCAAGTATTCTGTGATGATTCTAATAATGTTTTCTTTGTAGGGTGAAAGCAAGAAATTCCGTTTAGATTTTCTTTGCATGTTATAGGATGTGCTAACTCTGTTTTGCAGGACGTCGACGACGGGACAAAAGCAAAACCAAAACTTTTAGGTTAGACATATAACCTGAAATTTTTCAACAAATCAACAACATTGACAACAAAACCAAAACTTTTAGGTTAGACATATAACCTGAAACTTTTGACAACAAAGACAAAACCAAAACTTTTAGGTTAGACATATAACCTAAATTTTTTCAACAAATCAACAACATTGACAACAAAACCAAAACTTTTAGGTTAGACATATAACCTGAAACTTTTGACAACAAAAACAAAACCAAAACTTTTAGGTTAGACATATAACCTGAAATTTTTCAACAAATCAACAACATTGACAACAAAATCAGAATCTTTGGGTTAAACATAATGCCTAAAGTATTCAATAACATGATATAATGACATTCGGGAGTGATAGTGGGTACATCTCTCCTTAAAATGAATTCTTAGAAAACAAATGATTAACATTAATCAGAAGTCTTCTTAAACAATTGAAAATTGTTTAAGATGTAATTAACTATAGAGGCTTACCTCTATAGGAGATCTAAAAGAACCCGAAACAGAAATCTCTGGTTTACCATGATTTTCTTAATATGAAAATTCTGGAATATGTTATTCTAGAATATCCTCATATAAGAATTATCATAAACATCCTTTTCTATTATTAGTCCTAAAATTTCTCTAAATCCTTCATAGGATTTATATGAATAAAACTAGGCTAATATTAGATGGCGACTCCTTGACATTGACATGATACATAAATTGATGGCGATGACATGATGACGCCCGGAACATTATTTTCACCGCCATCAAAGAGTGGCGACTCCGCTGGGGAGAATCTTTCTTCTCATCTTTTGTTATCATTTGTTTTCATTTCAAAATTTTGAAAATAAAAGTTCCCAGTTTATAAATAAGTCGATAATATTCATTTTTCTTGAAATTACAGAAAAATCACAATGGATTCTCCGAATTCGATCTTTTCTTACTTTCAAGACTTTGACATACCAATAGAGGAAAATCCTCCCTTGTATCACAATGATTATGGATTATTTAGTGAAACGGAATTCATATTAGATAATCCATATCAAACTGATACTCAATCTTTTCAAGAATTTGATTTGCAACCTTATGAAGACTTTCTGAATTTTACAGACAATTTACCTGAATATACACCTAAAGAACCTTATATCCTTGAAGAAATGAAAAGACAGAATGACAAGAAAAGAAAACAAGTTTACGAGGAAGATGATGTTCCACCATCATCTATGTATGAAATCGGATCTTCTTCAAGGAACGTTTATAAAACTCCTTCATTTAAAAGAAAGAAAAGGTGGAACGAAAATGATAATTTTGAAACACCTGAATTTCAACAGAATATTTTTGGAAATCCTTCCCTTTTAGAGGAAAATCAATATATTCCAATTCCTGTTGAATATACTGACAATTCTTTTCAACCTAAAAGATCTCCTCCATTTCGTGTTGTACATTCAGTGTTTAAGAGATTAGCACGAAAAGAAAAATGTTCATTATCTAAGTTATTAGATAAAATGGGTTGTACAGTCTCCAACACCATGAAAAGGAGAATTTTAGCAATGGAAAATTCGATTATCAAGAAACCGATTATCAATTCCCAATCGATAAACATTGTGTTCGAGTGCCGAGTAAAATTTCGATTGGGCCCTAGAATAAAAGATGTAGTGGTCACCAATGACAAAACTCGATATGACAAATTAATGTCGAAGCGAAGATACAAGCTGCTAAAATGACGGACTTGGTCCAGATGTTACAAAAAGCAAATTGTCCTTATACCGGATATGATACACCACCTGAGAGTTCTCGCCCTATACTTAAAAATAATGTATGGAGGCGAAAATCATCTGAAAGGAATTCTAATACCACCAACACTCCTGCAAATAGTTCACAAGAAGAGATTTGCAGAAAACATTCTACAAAATCATTTCAAGGAAGATTAAAGAATTTAAAAGAATATATTAAACAACTTTCAGGACACGAAAGGCAAAATACTTCTGACAGTTCCAATGAAAATGTTGCCAGTGTTAACATGGTAGAAACCCGATCTACTTCCTTAGCACGAGAATCAAATGAAGAGGAATTGCGAGAGGTAATACGAGAACGAGATGAACAAATAAGTCGTCTTGAACAAAGAATGGAAGAACTGGTAGCGACTTTGCAAAAACCACCAGCAGACCCTTCTCCAGCTATTGAAATCATTAGACCGGAGGCTATTCAAATCCTTGAAAGCAGAGAAGAACTAATGGATGTCAAGGAAAGCACTCGAAAGAGAAAGAATTATCCTCATAACGAAACTCCAGAAAAGGACATTACAAAAATAGTGGAGCAGAAAATTAAAGAAACGATGGCTCAGGCAAAGGCTGGAGCATTAATTCCAAAGGGTAGGCCATACCCAGAGGAATATGATTCTGTTCAATATCCTAAGGGTTTTGTTCCTCCTATCTTTAAAATGTTCGATGGCACGGGAAATCCCCAACAACATCTGGCACATTTTAGAGCAAGCTGCTGTAATGCTGGAGGAAATGATGCTCTCCTATTTCGACAATTTGTTAACAGTCTCACGGGAGTTGCCTTCGACTGGTATGCAGAACTTCCCAATGTATCTGTCAAAACCTTTATAGAGCTTGAAAGCCTTTTTATTCAACGCTTTGTAGGAGCACAACATCATACCATTTTTGGTGATATGGTGGTAGAAAAATAAAAACCAGGAGAAACCTTGGTAGATTATATTTTACGCTGGAGAAATCTCAGTATGAAATGTGAGCCACAGTTACAAGAACAACATGCTGTTGGAATATTGATTAAAAATATCCATGGTCATATAGCTTTTATGCTTAAAGGATTTACGATAAAAACTTTTGAAAAATTACTCGATGAAAGCCGCCAATCTTCGGGAAGAGGTTAAGCGCGATGAGTGTAATGGAGAAAACCGAAAAGACAAAAACTATCAAAACTTTTGAAATGAAACCTGGGAATATTACAGAAAAAGGCAAACAAGTGATGCAAATCCAACCGGAGCAAAAGAAGCAACAACAAAATCCTTCGACATCACGGACATCACCTCAATTACAACTTCAACGAACCGAGTCCCAATATCAACTGAAAAGAAAACAATGGCTCAAAGAATGAATAAAGTATATTCATTTAAAACAGAAGCCGTCAGCAAAATATTTTGTAGCTTGCTTAAAATACCTGAATTTAAGCTACCAGAAGCTAAGAGGCTAGCAAAAATTGACATGAAGGACAATCCTAATTATTGCTCTTATCACAGGATGCTCGGACATAAAATTGAAGAATGTTTTGTCTTCAAAGACTGGTTAGAGCGTAATTTCAAAAATGGAAATATAGTCATCCCGAAAGAATACTTGAAAGAACCTGAAAAGGGATCAATCAATATGATTTCGACAGAGGAACTTAATCCTAAAATTAAGGATAACATTTCTGAAGAGATCTTCGCTAAATATCAAGTTATAAAATCTCCCAAGAAAGAAAAGAAAAAGAAAATCAAGAAAATGAAAAAGATTAGAGGTCTTCCAGACATAGGGGCTGCAACTCCTTTTGTACCTTCTAGTTCATTTCACTCTTGTACGAGGATAGTTATGTCGGCCAAAGGATGAAAAATCCTCAAGCCAATAACTTTGTATGACTTTCTTTTTACCATGAATAATAACAATCCTAGTTTTGCGTACATTTTGTCTATTCTGGATGATGCTTCTGAGAATGACCATTTGAATTCTAATCCTATAGACAATGCTCAAATCGTATATGATCAATCTAAAGACAACCAAACTAATGAAAATGAAAATGAGAAATCTGACAACGACACAAATGAAGATGACATTGCTACGCTTCAATTACAAGGAATTCCGATTTCTATAAAATTGGAATCTTCAGATTTAGAAACAAATGAATCGGATAATCAATTTGAAGAAATAATTGAAATTAACTTGAGAAGTGGAAAAATCTTACCTCCTAGGATAATTCCACAAGAAAAAGAAAAACAAATAATTACACTAGATAAGATCGTTCCTCCAATATATCCCCGAACTTCTGAAGGAAATAAGGATGATCTTCACAATAAGGTGGATTATAATGTACTGGCCCATTTGAGAAAATTACCCGCAAAATTAAGCATCTATGACGCTCTCATACTTTCCAAAGAAATGAGAGAATCATTAATCAAGGCCCATTCGGACCCCGACATTTGTTTAACTCAACTTGCTACGTACTACCCAAAACGAAGCCTACTCATTAGAGGAATCAACAAAGATTACCTTCTCTGACAATGACTTGTTGCTCGGAACAACTGAACATAATCGTCCACTATATATTACAGTAAACATTAATGACACGATACTTTCGAGAGTTCTTATTGACCCAGGTGCTTCAATCAAAATTATGAACCTGAGAACTCTTGCATACTTAGACATTGATGCCTCTCAACTATCAAGAGATACAATGATGTTAAGAGGATTCAATCAACAAGGAGAACGGGCCCTTGAATCGATAACATTGCTCTTAAAAATAGCCGACTTGGCAACAACAGCAAAATTTCATATTATTGATTCAGACACCTCTTTTAATGCCTTACTTGGCAGACCATGGCTCCATGAATATAAAATGGTACCCTCTTCATTACATCAATGTATCAAAATATTTACGAAAAGGACAAGAATTTCGCATTATAGGAGATCTGCAACCGTTTTCAATCCATGAAATCGGTATACATGAAGATGCAGCATATTATGCTCCTATAAATAAAACAATATCTTCCAAAGAGACAATGGTAAATATGGAAGAAAAGAACAAAGAAAAGAAAATAAATGAAAAGGATTTTTCTTCAAGAAAGACAAAAGAGACTAATTTCTGTCAGACTCGCACTCGAGGTCGAGGCCGAGGACGAGGACAAGGGAGAGAAGATCCAATTGTCACAATGAAGAAACCACTGAAGTTCAAAATCCACCTGGATTCTGAAGAAGAAACGACATCTGTGGTTGCAAAGGAACCCCAATTCAAAATATCTCTAGAAGAGGAAGATAAAGAGAAACAATTTGAATCTATGTATGACAAAATCAATCATTATATACATTTTATGACTCTAACTCCAATCTCCACTGCTAAGATTGAGAATCTAATAGTCAAAGAAGTATATAATGATGACAAAAAGCCAATTAAGTTTAGACTTGGCTCTACTTCTTCTTGTACTAAATATGATGTAAAAATAGAAGATGAAAATCTTCCACAATCAATGAAAATTCCTTTTGAGTTGTATTCTCCTTGGGCATGGAAATTCATTCAAAATAGTTTAATGCTCAAACAATGGTCTTTAAAACAACCGCATTTCATTAAACAAATGTAGAATGATAATAGACAAAATTCTAAATCTAAAAAAGGTGTTGGATTTGGAATTTTGGGACCATTAGATGATACGGAATTTTGTTTGACTGTCACAGAAGAATGTGATTTCGAAACATTGCCTGATCTTCCAATTGAAAATGCTCCCCCGGAGTTGGAAGAAGAAATTAAATCGACAAATGATGAACTAAAAGAAATAAATTTAGGAACTAATGAAAATCCAAAACCGACTTTTATTAGTTCATTCCTTAATGATGAGGAAATAAAAGACATAACTCAATTGTTGATGGAATATAAAGACTCGTTTTGCTTGGACTTATGACGAAATGCACGGTTTATCTCCGAAGTCGCGAGTCCATAAACTCGGGATAGACCAAATCATAAACCCAGTTAAACAAGCTCCAAGAAGGATGCGTGTCGAAATAGAGCAACAAGTCATTACAGAAGTCAAGAAATTGATAGAGGCTGACTTCATACGAGAAGAAAATTATCGAACATGGCTAGCCAATGTGGTGCCAGTTAAAAAGAAAAATGGACAAATAAGAGTCCGCATAGACTACGGAGACTTGAACAAAGCATGTCCAAAAGATGAGTTTCCTTTACCAATTCTCGAGTTAATGGTTGATATTGCATCAAAATATGCGATATTTTCTTTCATGGATGGATCATCAGGATATAACCAAATAAAAATGTTTTCGGAAGACGAAGTAAATACAGCTTTCCGAACACCCATGGGCATATATTGTTATAAGGTTATGCCATTTGGACTAAAAAATGCCGGTGCAACCTATCAAAGAGCCATGACACGGATTTTTGATGAATTAATACATAATCAAGTCGAATGTTATGTCGACAATCTGGTTGTCAATAGTAAACAAAAAGACGATAATATATACGATTTGAGAATTGTTTTTGAACGACTACGACGATATAATCTTAAAATGAACCCTTTAAAGTGCGCCTTTGGTGTCACTTCAGGAAAATTTTTAGGATTTGTAGTTTGACATCGTGGGATAGAAATTGATCCTCTTAAAATTGAAGCTATCCTAAATATGCCTCCTCCTAAAAATCTAACTCAATTGAGATCATTTCAAGGAAAATTAGCAAATATACGACGTTTC
Organism: Papilionanthe hookeriana x Papilionanthe teres; assembly: GCA_022702705.1. Classification (NCBI taxonomy): domain Eukaryota; kingdom Viridiplantae; phylum Streptophyta; class Magnoliopsida; order Asparagales; family Orchidaceae; genus Papilionanthe; species Papilionanthe hookeriana x Papilionanthe teres. The sequence goes on from CM040436.1 coordinate 60,702,865, forward strand.
ATTTCCAACTTATCGGGTAGATGTCAACCCCTTACTGCCCTTACCAGAAAGGATGCCAAATTTGTGTGGGATGAAAAATGCTAGCATGCCTTTGAAGACGTTAAGCAATATTTGACAACCTCTCCTGTCTTAGCAGCCCCTGTATTAGGAAGACCTTTAATCCTTTACACCGCGACATTGGACAATTCACTTGGAGCTTTACTAGCACAAGTAAATGATGAAGGAAAAGAAAATGCGTTATACTATTTGAGTCGTTGTTTAGTTCCAACGGAAATAAAATATCCGACAATTGAGAAGCATTGTTTAGCCTTGATCTTCGCAGTTCAAAAGCTAAGACATTATATGCTTTCTCATAAAGTAACTCTTATCTCAAGAGTTAACCCGTTACAGTATTTAATAACACGACCGACACTTTCTGGGAGATTAGCAAGATGGGCAATGATCTTGTTACAATTTGACATAACATTTGTACCGTTGCGTGCTATTAAAGGACAAATCCTAGTAGATTTCTTAGCGGCACACCCAATTCCAACGGGATCACCCCTTTATGACGATCTACCTGATGAACAAATATCAAAAGTAAAAAATTCTAACATGCAACGATGGGAACTCTACTTTGATGGAGCATCGTCTGCATGGAAAGAAAAAGATAAACATACAATCATACCAGGCAAAGCCGGAGTAGGATTAATTTTCATTACTCCAGACAAAATGATGATGCCCTTTTCCTATCATTTGACAGAACCATGCACGAATAATGAAGCCGAATATGAAACACTCATAACCGGTCTAGAATTGACAATATTAATGGAAATTAAGAATATTGATATCTACGGAGATTCCCAGTTAATTATCAATCAAATTGCTGGCAAATACAAAATTCTAAAACCACGACTTGAACAGTATTCTCGTTACACTCTGAAATTACTTCAACAAATTCCTGATGTAACATTCTTCTTAATCCCAAGACGAGACAACTCTCTAGCAGATGCTCTGGCAAAACTTGCAAAGGAATTTGCATGTCTAGAAGAAGATGACATACCAATTTCTATAAAATGACGACAAGTTCTTCCTCAAATTGACATGGATAATTTGCATAAAATCAGTGAAAATATGACAATGACAATAAATGACGAGAAGGATGATTGGCGACAACCAATCAACCAATATTTACAAACTGGAAAATTACCTGAAAACACTTCTATTGCCAACCAAATCAAACAAAGAGCATTATCATATGCTCTAATAAATTACGTCCTTTACAAACGATCTTTTGATCAAATGTGGTTAAAATGTTTAAACCAAATTGAAGCTCGAGAGATTGTTAAGGAAGTTCATTCGAGTTTATGTGGTGCACATCAATCGGAGCCCAAAATGAAAATAAAAATAAAAAGAATGGGTTATTATCGCCAACAATGATGACCGATTGTCTTGACATTGCAAAGAAATGTCATCGATGTCGAAATACATGGAGTAGTTTTACATCAACCTCCAAATGTCCTACATCCGACCATTAGCATCATGGCCATTTGAATGTTGGGCAATGCGACATAGTGGGCCCTATAGATCCTCCATCTTCTAAGGGCCATAAATTTATTCGCGGCATTACCGACTATTTTTCTAAATGGGCAGAAGCAATACCCCTTCGAGAAGTCAAGGCAGAACAAGTTCTCCACTTCTTTGAAACACGTATCGTTTATAGATTTAGGATTCCTAGAAGAGTCATATCAGATAATGGATTGGCCTTCAAAAACACAAAAATGAATCACTTTATCCAGAGACATAGGATTGATTGGAGATATTCCACAATCTATTACCCTAAGGCCAATGGATTAGCTGAAGTTTTCAATAAAACGTTGGTTCAAATCTTGAAAAAGACATTAAGTAATAGCCCGAGACAGTGGCATGAACGACTAATAGAAGCTTTATGGGCTTATAGAACTACATACCGAACTCCAACACGGTCTACACCATTTGCTTTGGTATATGGTTCTAAAGCCATTTTGCCTCTGGAAATCCAAATTCCTTCTCTCAGAATCGCAATAACTGATACAATAACTGAAGAAGAAAATGTCAAGTTGCGACTTGAAGAACTTGAAAATTTGGAGGGCAAACGTCTGCAAGCCCAACAAAATCTTGAATTGTATCAAGCAAAAATGATACGAGCTCACGACAAACTAGTTCACCCTAGAACCTTTCGAATCGGTGAATTAGTTTTAGTTCTTCGAAGACCTATACTAGCTCATTGAAAGATAGGTGGCAAATTCGAACCGATATGGGAAGATCCATATGTAATCGAAAAGACATATTCCGGAGGATCCTACCAATTGGTGGATTGTCAAGGAGGAAGAATCCTACCTCCAATCAATGGGCGTTTTCTAAAAAAATACTACGCGACATAAAAAAAAAAGAAATGAATAAAGAGTTATTTATAAACTGGGACAATAAATTCTCCTTTCAAAAATCATCTTTGATGATTTGTGACATCTCTTTCATTTGTTAAACAAACATTTGAAAATCTAAAATGATATTCTGTCTTGAAATTTTCAGGAAAAATGCCTGAAGAAAGATTATTTTTCTCATTCCGAAATAATATGACTTTTGCCTTGGACCGTCGACATATAGACGCGGGGACCAGAGTTCACTTTGATTTCGACTACATTGCAGGTTGAATCAATATATCATGGATCATTACTTTATCACGGTGAATCACGGTGAAGTTAATCCGCAAACACCTTTGATAGAATTCAAACTCCGACAACCCGAGGAATATGACTTCACAATCGGTGATAGCTCGGATGAAGCGAGACTCATGACCGCCCCGGTACAAGGAGCATCAACGTCAGGAACCAAAAATTCGATGACAGGATTCACCAGATCGCAAAGGAGAAATCGCAATAAACGACTAAAACGACAAAAACAATTACAAGAGAAACAAGACATGTAAGATATGAGTCAGTTAAAATCGCGGACTATCAATACTCCGTTTGAGGAAATAATATCGGAAACGACAAATCTAGACCTTACAGAAAAAGAGAATGGCAAATCAGTCGTCACTCTACCATCGGTCACACCTACTCAATACTTAAGAGTATCAGACAAAAAGAATCACTCTGAGGAAGAGACACGACGAATTCGCGCCATTGAGTGGAGAACCTTCGAACAATATAAATATGTGAATAAAAGAACAATAGATATTCTGGATGGTCTTAAACTTTTTACCAGAATATTTGATGAAACTGAACAATCTGCTATCATCAACCACATCATAGAAGCCCGAGATCATGGTAGGGCTAGACGCCTTCGAAGGAGGACCTATTCTGAACCTAGTAAATGGATTCGAGGTAAGGGTAGGCAAACCATTCAATACGGATGTTGCTATAACTATGCAAGAGACAGAGAAGGAAATCTTCCTGGAATTCTACGACACGAACAAGTCGACCCTTTACCCATTGTGATAATCCAAATTATCAGACGACTTGTTACTTGGGGGATCATACCTGCGGATTGTGTTCCCGATAGCTGCATCATTAATATGTCTAATAAAGGGGATTGTATCCCTCCTCACATCGACAGTCATGATTTTGAAAGACCATTTTGTACTCTCTCTCTTTAATGTATCATTGATCCGTGATATTCAGAAGAGAGATACAAATTTTGGGACCCGGAGAATTTGAAGGGACATGCCGCGTCCTTTTAACCCGAGGATCAGTTCTTCTGTTCCAAGGGAACGGTGCATATTTTGTAAAACACTGCATACCCAGTGTTAACAAGCCACGAATCTCCATCACCTTGCGACGAATGAAACCTGACAAACGACCAGACGGATATCAACCAATACCAGAGCTCGAAGGACTAAAGCCTTTGGAACTGCTGTGATCCCATAAATGTCTGAACACTTGAAACATGTTCGACGAATGATGTTTTGGAGTGTAGGACGTTTATGGACAATCTGACAATCTCCAAATCTACGACATGATATGAAGAACTCCCGACATATAATATATCTATAGTTGTCGATGTGTGATATATCGGTAGTTGTTGACATGTAAAATATCAGTAGTTTGTTGCAGCGTGCTATATGATATGTACATATGTATGTACTGTAAGCTTTTGTTTGCAATAAATATGTACTGGCGACTTTTTATGGAAATAAAATGAAGTGTTAAAAAAAAATATCCCCATTGTCTGTGATATGTCGACGAGTCCCGAAATCAATAAATGACAAAATGAATAATTTATGATAATCAAACATGAGAATTAACTTTCGACCTATATAGGTCAAAACCCCAGCGGATATTCCCACCAAAAATATTAATAAGTTCGCCACTCTCTTCGGTTATTGGGTATAAGTTCTTTCCTGATACGGAAATTATGACTTTCCTTTAACCAAATCTTGACATCGACATTTTGAGGAAAATAGAAAATGACATCTATTTTCTCTCTTCCGTTATTGGGTATAAGTTCTTTCCTGATACGGAAATTACGACTTTCCTTTAACCAAATCTTGACATCGACATTTTGAGGAAAATAGAAAATGACATTTATTTTCTCTCTTCGGTTATTGGGTATAAGTTCTTTCCTGATACGGAAATTATGACTTTCCTTTAACCAAATCTTGACATTGACATTTTGAGGAAAATAGAAAATGACATCTATTTTCTCTCTTCGGTTATTGGATATAAGTTCTTTCTTGATGCAGAAATTACGATTTTCCTTTAACCAAAAATTGACATCGACATTTTGAGAAATAGAAATTGACATCTATTTTCTCTATCTGGTTATTGGATATAAGTCCTTTCCTGATAAAGAAATTACGGCTTTCCTCTAACCAAATATTGACATTGACATTTTTGAGAAATAGAAAATGACATCTATTTTCTCTATCCGGTTATTGGATATAAGTCCTTTCTCGATAAGGAAATTACGGCTTTCCTCTAACCAAATATTGACATTGACATTTTTAAGAAATAGAAAATGACATCTATTTTCTCTATCCGGTTATTGGATATAAGTCCTTTCCTGATAAGGAAATTACGGCTTTCCTCTAACCAAATATTGACATTGACATTTTTGGAAAATGGAAAATGACATCTATTTTCTCTATCCAGTTATTGGATATAAGTCCTTTCCTAATACGGAAATCACGGCTTTCCTCTAACCAAATATTGACATCGACATTTTGAGAAATGGAAAATGACATCTATTTTCTATATCCAGTTATTGGATATAAGTCCTTTCCTAATACGGAAATCACGGCTTTCCTTTAACCAAATCTTAACACCGACATTCCGGAAAATAGAAAATGACATCTATTTTCTCTCTCCAGCTTATCGGATATAAGTCCCTTCCCGACACGGAAGTCGTGACTTTCCTCTAACCAAATATCAACATTGACATTTTGAGAAATGGAAAATGACATCTATTTTCTCCCTCCTGTTATAGGATATACGTCCTTTCCTGACACGGAAATCACCAAATACAAGAAGAAAATCTCAAACCGACATATGACATCCTCTGGGAGCGATATGATGTCCTCTCCTTTCCTGACCATTATGAAACATCTCTTAGACCACTTCGGTCAACGCCAATATGTGCAGAATACTTATATAGTATTCTACACATATCGAGGGCTCTTTGTTGACCTCATTTTTCAATGAGTCAATAACCTTATGACCTAAAAAGTCAACATTGGTCAAAATGGTCAAGCTAGACCCAATGACCTACTCTGTTGACCCCATAGGTCACCCTTTTGACCTAAAAAGTCAACTTTAGTCAAAATGGTCAAACCAGACCCACTGACCAACACTGTTGACCCAATAGGTCACCCTTATGACCTAAAAAGTCAACTTTAGTCAAAATGGTCAAACCAGACCTAATGACCAAACCTATTGACCCCATAGGTCAACCCTTTTGACCTAAAAAGTCAACTTTGGTCAAATTGGTCAAACCAGACCTAATGACCTACCCTGTTGACCCCATAGGTCACCCTTTTCACCTAAAAAGTCAACTTTGGTCAAAGTGGTCAAACCAGACTTAATGACCAATCCTGTTGACCATAGGTCAACCTTTTGACCTAAAAAGTCAACTTTGGTCAAATTGGTCAAACCAGACCTAATGACCTACCCTGTTGACCCCATAGGTCACCCTTTTGACCTAAAAAGTCAACATTGATCAAAATGGTCAAGCCAGACCCAATGACCTACCCTGTTGACTGACCCACTTTTTATATGTATGCAATTTAAGTTAATAGTATCGGCACCAAAAACTTGATCCCGCTTTAAATATAGTTATATGATTTAATGTATAATGTGGATTCTACGCAAGTATACATATCGTATCAAGTAATACAGTGGCTCTAGTGGAGTCCTCGGTTATCGATCCCACGGGAAGTTTTTAACGTAATTGTTATCGGCTAAATTTAAAGGAATTACTTACTAATCTAGTAGATCGAAATTAAAAGCAACCGAAAGTAAACTAATGCTTAAAATAAAGTTGATTTAATTAATTTAGAAAAATTATCCTTCTCCTTCTTTTTAGAAAATTAAGTGAACTGATGAATTTAAATAGAATTTTTTTAATTGTATTGTGACAAATAGGAGCATTCCTATTCTTTACCCTTTGGTCCAGGTGCAAAGAACATCGACTAATCCTATGTTCGATTACCGAATCCGCGGCTAGGCCGGGAGGATACCGCCGCCACTTCGTAGCTCCCACGTTCCCCTCACCCGAGGGCTAACATCTACACTTCGGCTCTCAAACAAGTAGGATCGAATCGAGTATTTTAGTCCGTCACACTAAAATATCCAATTCTACGTCCGATAATTAATATTTCCCTATTTATTCGCACCCGCCTTCCAAGGCTTTTGACTTCCCCGAATATTGGATGTAATTTTTACTATAGTTGATAATTCAACATATTTTAACTACTCAATCGTCGATTGAAAGTAAATTAAGTTTTAAGTAAAAATTATCACAATTTATTTATACTATATTAGGTGCTTTTATTTAATTTCATCGATCCGCATAATTTTCATAAACAAGGAGAAAGACTAAGAAAACTACTCAGAATGCATGGGAATAAAACAAAGCATGGATTTCATTTAAAGTTAACAACAATAAACAAAGATACTTATCTTAATTTCCTCCCCAAGCGTACTCCTCGAAGTTCCTTTGACTTTTCCTTCTAGTTCAACGAACTAAACAAAGCACTCAATTAAACTAATGAACTCACTAAACTCACTTAAACTTACACTCAAGACAATAGAAATGAACACACAGAAGACTCAAAAGACACACACACACACTCTAGAATTCGGCCTCTATTTATAGAGGTAGGCAAAGGTCCAAGGGGTGCTTAAACACCTCTTCAAAAAGTGTCCAGGTTCAATGTATTTACATTTTAAACTAGCTCGCCGTCGGCGGAAAACGACCTCGCCGTCAGCGGGGCTTCTAGAAGGACTTCAAACCTCGCGATCTCGCTGTCGGCGGGCTCGGGCTCGCTGTCGGTGAGGTAGTTATAATTCCTTCAGAAATTCTCCTCACAATCTCGCCGTCGGCGAAGTAGTTATATTTGCATGAATTTCCTCCCTTTTGATCCAAATTTGCTCCATTTCATGCTTTTTCCTTTCATCACTTAGAAATCTTCGTTCCTGCAATAAAATAAAGAAAATACCTTTCTTTAAAGTGCAATTTCATCAAAAATAGATATGAATTTCTTAATGAATTTTTTTGTGATCATTGACCCCATAGGTCACCCTTTTGACCTAAAAAGTCAACTTTGGTCAAATTGGTCAAACCAGACCTAATGACCTACCCTGTTGACCCCATAGGTCACCCTTTTGACCTAAAAAGTCAACTTTGGTCAAATTGGTCAAACCAGACCTAATGACCTACCCTATTGACCCCATAGGTCACCCTTTTAACCTAAAAAGTCAACATTGGTCAAAATGGTCAAGCCAGATCCAATGACCTACCCAGTTGACCCCATAGGTCACCCTTTTGACCTAAAAAGTCAACTTTGGTCAAATTGGTCAAACCAGACCTAATGACCTACCCTGTTGAGCCCATAGGTCACCCTTTTGACCTAAAAAGTCAACTTTAGTCAAATTGGTCAAACCAGACCTAATGACCTACCCTGTTGACCCCATAGGTCAACCTTTTGACCTAAAAAGTCAACTTTGGTCAAATTGGTCAAAACCCTTTTGACCTAAAAAGTTAACTTTGGTCAAATTGGTCAAACCAGACCTAATGACCTACCCTGTTGACCCTATAGGTTAACCTTATGACCTAAAAAGTCAACTTTGGTCAAAATGGTCAAACCTGCACTCCAGTGACCAACCACTGTTGACCCCATAGGTCACCCTTATGACCTAAAAAGTCAACTTTGATCAAAATGGTCAAACCAGACCTAAAGACCAAACCTGTTGACCCCATAGGTCAACCTTTTGACCTAAAAAGTCAACTTTGGTCAAATTGGTCAAACCAGACATAATGACCTACCCTGTTGACCACAACACTTTAAATGCTGAGACATAACAATTTACAAATAATCTCATCAAATCTGAGATGATCAAATCAAAGTTCGACTCATAATAAAACTTTACTCCTAATCAAACACACTTATATATTTATACACAAATATAACATAAACATAGAAATTTTTCCTACTCTTCAGTGTCTGAACTAATATCTTCTCTGATATTTCCGATGCGACGCAGGTGCACAAATAAATTGTAGAAAGGCCTGAAAGGGAATTCCGCGAAGAGATTCTTCATTAATCCATCCTTTCTGTCTTAGTGGATGAATAAAACTGGCCTCTAGATGTCCAGTATGATCAAAGTACTCCTTCATTCTCCAATCAATATGATCAAACATATCAGAGATATTTTCAATAGAACTCATCACATTTTGCAATTCTTTCTCCAATCCTTTAATCTTCTTCAGAATGAAATTAGTCTTATCTGTAATGGGCCTTGCTAAAGGATTGTTCTGTGATGCTCTGTCGTAAATAATTGTGATCTCATCATTGTTATCCAAAGTGGGAAACATATCGGTAGGATCCGGGGGTTTCCATGGTAAAAGTACTTTTTCCCAAGCCTCATAAGAAACTTGGTATCGATCGCATAAAGCAAATATAGTTGATGGGTGTCCAAGTCCACGCACCGACCCATGCACAATTAATCCCAATGCGGACTTTACTATTATTGATCCAACATCGATAGTAATCCAATTTGAATACAATAGTTTAAAATAAGCACATTCCTTTGAAACTTTATTTACTCTCATGGTAGGTAATAACTTTGATGATATAAAGAAATGCCAGTGCTTCGAAACAGGGTTTAGAAGTGATGCAGAAAAACTGACATACCCATCTTCTCGTAACTCCCAATCATCCGGTTCGTCGGTCAGATATCTATAGATTTCGTTCATATTGTATCTTGAAGGCACAAATTTGGAATAATGACGTACAGAGGTATTTTCTATAGAAAACAATTCATTTACTCTTGCAGGAGTAAATGTTACCCATCTTCCTCTGACGTACACATTTCCATTGTTGATCGCATGTAAATTAGAGTAAAACTCTTTAACTACTGGTATAACTACAACGGAAGTTGTATAACAAAATACCTCGCCAATGCCGCCGTGCGATCATTTCTTCGATTTTTGTAGTAGCATTCTCTACTCCTCTATCGACGAATCCTCTTTCTTCGATAAGTCTTTTCTTCATCAAGCCTTTGTTGAAGATTCGCTGTGCCTCCGAACTAACGAATTTTCTCCGGTTGAAAACTTCAGTTTTTGTGGTTTCTAGGAATTTGGAAGCCATTTTGGATGGAATGGATTGGTCTCTAATTGTTCCTAAGGAAGAAAATGGTGTAAAATCGGATTTGGAACAATTTCTTACGAAGGAATGACTTAGATCAGTCCAAAACAGCACGAAAAATCTTTAACAAACCAAATTTTTAACTGCATCGCCGTCAACGGGAAGTTTCTCGCCGTCGGCGACTTAGTTATAAAACTAACTGAGTAATGGTCCACGATCTCGCCGTCAGCGGGCTCGGGCTCGCTGTCGGTGAGATTCGTAAAAATCGCCCGTTTTCGCTCTGGTCAGAATATTTTCTGTTCTTATCCAATAAGTTCAATTTTTGTGATGATTCTAATAAAAATTTTGAGTAGTAAGATTTGTTTTAATAATATAGACTCACTAATATGTAAATATTAAAAATAAAAGACTACTATGGGTTTCCTCCCATAAAGCGCTTGGTTTAACGTCGTCAGCCCGACCTAATTCAGTTAGTGTTCAGGTTGACTAAGCATTAAAACCTCTTTAAAATTTGGTCGTCTGTTTTCGAAATATGGTTTTAATCTATGTCCATTTACTTTAAATCTATGTCCATTTACTTTAAATCTATGTCCTGTTTTTGGATCTTCAATTTCTATAGTTCCATATGAAAATATTTGAGTTATGGTGAAAGGTCCTAACCATCGAGATTTCAATTTCCCAGGAAATAATTTCAATCTAGTATTATAAAGCAAAACTTCTTGTCCCGGTTCAAAATTTCTCTGATTAATCTTCCGATCATGCCATAATTTCATTATTTCCTTATAAATCCTATCATTATCATATGATTCATTTCTTAATTCTTCCAATTCATTTAATTGCAACAATCTCTTCTCACCAGCTTCTTTCATATTAAAATTAAATTCTTTAATCGCCCAATATGCTTTATGTTCTAATTCAACTAGTAAGTTGTAAGTTTTTCCATATATAAGCCGTAAGAAGTCATTCCAATCGGAGTTTTATAAGCAATTCCGTATGCCCATAACGCGTTGTCTAGTCTTATAGACCGACTCGATCTATTAGATTTACGTACTTTTCTAATATACGCTTAATCTCTCGATTAGAAACTTTTGCTAATCCACTAGTTCGTGGATGATAAGCGCTTGATATCTTATGCATAATATTATATTTTTCTACTAGTTTGTGAATATATTTATTTCTAAAATGAGTTCCTTCGTCAGTGATAATCACTCTCGGCATTCCAAATCTAGTAAAAATATTTTTCATTAAAAATTTTGAAGCACTTTTAGCATCACACCTAGATAAAGCTTGTGCTTTAATCCATTTGGAAACATAATCAATAGCTACTAATATATATGAGTTTCCAAATGACGGAATAAAAGGTCCCATGAAATCTAATCCCCAAACATTAAAAATTTCAACTTCTAATATAAAATTCAGAGGCATTTCATTTTTCCTTGATATGTTTCCTACTCTTTGGCATTTATCACAAGTTTTAATATATCTATATACATCTTTAAATAGAGTAGGCCAGTAAAATCCAGATTGTAGAATTTTATATGCAGTTTTATCTGTCCCAAAATGTCCTCCAAAATCAGAATCATGACATTTTTGAATAATTGGTTCAATTTCTTCATAAGGCACACATCTTCTAATAATTAGATCCTCGCATTGCTTATATAAATATGGTTCATCCCAAAAATATGATTTAGTATCGTGAATGAATTTTTTCTCGTTGTTGCAAAGCTAACATAGGTGGTAAAATGTCACTTACAATATAATTTACTATATCAGCATACCAAGGTATTTTCAACTCATTAATATTATAAAGTTGTTCATCAGGAAAACTGTCTAAAATTTCTTTATCAATATTATATAATTCATGATTTTCTAATCTTGATAAATGATCAGCAATTTGATTATCAGCTCCCTTTTTGTTAACTATCTCAAAATCAAATTCTTGCATTAATAATATCCATCTGATTAATCTTGGTTTAGAATCTTTCTTTTGCATTAAATATTTTATAGCAGAATGATCAGTATGCATAATGCATTTAGTTCCAATTAGATAATGCCGAAATTTATTAAAAGCATATACAACTCGCTAATAATTCTCTTTCAAGAATCGTATAATTTATTTCAAGCATCATTTAGAGTTTTACTAAGCATAGTATATAACTTTGAAAATCTTATCATATCTCCGCCCAAGAACTCGCTCTTATAGCATAATCACTAGCATCACACATAAGCTCAAATGGTTTCTCCCAGTTAGGCGAAACTATTATAGGTGCTGTAATTAATTTATCTTTTAATAATTCGAAAGCATTCAGGCATTCAGTTGTAAATTCAAATTTCTTGTCCTTTTCAAGAAGTTGGCATAGAGGTTTAGTTATTTTTGAAAAATCTTTAATGTAACATCTGTAGAATCCAGCATGTCCAAGAAAACTTCTTACCCCTTTTACCGTAGTTGGAGGTGGTAATTTAGCTATTACTTGAATTTTTGCAGGGTCTACTTCCATGCCTTTTTCCGAAATTTTATGCCCTAATACAATGCCGCTCGTAACCATAAATCGACATTTCTCCCAATTAAGAACTAAATTAGTTTTCTCACATACTTCAAATACTTTTTCAAGATGATTTAAGCATGTGTCAAATGTTGTTCCAAATATAGAGAAATCATCCATAAATACTTCTATTCCATTATCAATTAATTAACTAAATATAGACATCATACATCTTTGGAATGTTGCAGGTGCATTACATAATCCAAAAGGCATTCTTCGAAAAGCGAAAGTTCCATAAGGACTTGTAAATGTAGTTTTATCTTGATCCTCAGGAGCAATTTGTATTTGATGATAACCGGTATATCCATCTAAGAAACAAAAATACTTATGTCCGGCTAATCAATCTAACATCTGGTCTAGAAATGGTAAAGGGAAGTGATCTTTTCTAGTGGTTGTATTTAATTTTCTATAATCAATACATATTCGCCATCCAGTAACTTGTCTTATAGGAATAAGTTCATTATTTTCATTAGTTTTGATAGTCACCCCTCCTTTTTTAGGTACACAGTGAATTGGGCTTACCCAAGCACTGTCAGAAATAGGATATATAATACCATTATCTAACCATTTTAAAATTTCCTTTTCAACTACTTCTTTCATTATCAGGTTTAATCTCCTTTGTGGATCGGCTTTAGGTTTATGTTCATTATCTAAAATGATTTTGTGCATACAGATTGAAGGACTAATTCCTTTAATATCTGCTAAAGTCCAACCAAAAATTTTCTTATATTTTTTTAATGTATCTAAAAGTTTTTGTTCTTGAGATTCATTTAATTCGGATGAAATAATAACTGGTAGAGTTGAAGAATTACCTAAGTAAGCATATTTTAAATGATTAGGTAACATTTTTAACTCAAGTTCGGGAGGTTTAATAATTGATGGAACTATATTTTTTCAGTATTTTCTGTGTTATCCAAAAATTCAAATTTCTCTTGAATATAATCTAATTCTTCATTTATCTCAGATTTTTCAATTAATTCAGTATTTTCTTTTTCTAATTTTTCTTCATAATATTCCTTAAAATGTTCTTTTTGTAGATGATTAAGTACTTCCATTCGAAAACACTCATCATCTTTTTTTAATGCAGGATATTTCATTGATTTAGCAATATTAAAAGTTACTTTTTGGTCATTTACTCTCATAGTTAATTCTCCTTTCTGAACATCAATCATAGCTTTTCCAGTGGCTAAAAATGGTCTTCCTAAAATGATAGGAATTTCTTTATCTTCTTCCATATCTAGAACAATAAAATCTACAGGGAAGATAAATTTATCCACTTTAACTAATACATTTTCAATAACTCCCTTAGGATATGTAACGTAACGGTCGACTAACCGAAGGGTTACCGAAGTAGGTGAAATTTCTCCCAATCCTAATCTCTTGAAAATTGATAGAGGCATTAGATTGATGCTTGCTCCTAAGACACACAAAGCTTTTCCATAGAATTTTTCTCCAATAGCGCAGGGTATAGTGAAACTACCGAGATCTTTTAATTTTTCGAAAAGTTTTTTCGAATAATAAGCACTACACTCTTCACTAAGTGCAACCATTTCATTATCAGTAAATTTTCTTTTTTTATTTAGAATATCTTTCATGAATTTTACATAGTTTGGCATCTGTTCTAAAGCTTCTACGAAAGGAATATTTATCGTTAATTTCTTCAAAATTTCAAGGTATTTAGCAAATTGTTTGCCTTTTTTATGTTGAATTAGTCGTTGAGGAAATGGTGGTGGAGGTTTTTCAACAGAAATTTTCATAGGTATTAAAGGATTTTCTAAGTTTGGATTTTGTTGATTCTTTTCTTTTTCAATTTCCATTTCCTCTTTTTGACTCTCAAGTTCTTTCTGAATTCGAGGTTCTAATTCTTTTCCACTTTGTAATTGTATCGCTTTAATTTGTTCATTTCCCTTGTCTTTAGGATTTATTTCTACATTACTAGGAAATGTTCCAGGTATTCTATTATTAAGTGCAGTAGTAATATGTCCAAGTTGAGTTTCAATATTTTTGATAGTTGTTCCTTGATTTTGTAATTGATTTCCCTGTATTTGTAGTTATTTTCCTTGATTTTGTAAATGTTGACCCATATTTAATATTAATTCTTCTATAGATAATTTCTTATCTTTAAATTATGGGTTATTATTATTAAATCCAGGTGGATAATTAGGTTTATAATTAGGATTTCCTTGATTAGATGGATTTCCTAATTGTTGTGTCATATTATTCATCCATGGTTGATTAGTTGTATTATTATTCCAATTAAAATTAGGATGATTTTTCCATCCGGGATTATAATAATTTGCATAAAGATTATTAGGTCCGTTGTTAATTGCATTAATTGTTTCATATTGAGATTGGGATTCTATAAGTTGTCCGGATGAATTTTCTTTCGTTAAAGTTGGAGAGTAATTCATTCCAAAATGATCTAATTTTTAGATATAGCAGCAATTTGTGAAGCTAACATAGATATTGCATCATTTTCATGAATACTAGCTATTTTTTTCGAATTCATTCTATCAGCAGGCCATTGAAAATTATTTGTTGCCATTTCTTCGATTAATGCATAGGCTTCATCAAATGGTTTTGACATTAATGATCCTCCATAGAAGACATCGATGATTGATCTTAAAGATCCTACTAATCCATTATAAAAAGTTTGGATAATTAATCAATCCGGTAACGCATGATGTGGGCATTTCCTAAGAAGTTCTTCAAATCTCTCCCAAGATTCATATATTGACTCTCCATCAAATCGACTAAAAGAAGTTATATCATTTCTAAGCTTAGCGAGTTTTAGATGGTGGAAAATATTTGGATATAAATTTTTGTGATAATTCTCCCCAAGTTTTAATAGATCCAAGTGCTAATGAATTTAACCACATTTTAGCCTTATCCCTTAAAGAAAAAGGAAAAATTCTAAGTCTAATAAAGCATCGTTAGATACTCCTTCATATTTTAAAGTAGCACATAGTTCTAAAAAACTAGCAAGATGTAAATTAGGATCTTCGGTAGGTGAACCACTAAATTGATTGTTTTGTACCATTTGGATAATTGCGGTGTTTAAGTTCGAATGAATTAGCAGCTTACATCGTGGTTTTGAATAGTTAAATGAATTTCATCTAATGTAGGGTTGGCATAATCTCGTAATGGTCTTGGTTGATTGATATTTTCATTTTCAGGTATATTTGCCATTTGTGTTAAATTTATAATTTCTCTTTTTTGTTTTCTAATTCTTTTAATTGTACGCTCTAATTTTGAATCGTAAGGTATTAAATTTTCGTTTCCAAATTTTCGCATACAATTTTTAAAATAGATTTTAGATTAGTCCGTTACTTTAGTAAATAATTTCTTTACTTCCCCGGCAACGGCGCCAAAAACTTGACCCACTTTTTATATGTATGCAATTTAAGTTAATAGTATCGGCACCAAAAACTTGATCCCGCTTTAAATATAGTTATATGATTTAATGTATAATGTGGATTCTACGCAAGTATACGTATCATATCAAGTAATACAGGGCTCTAGTGGAGTCCTGGTTATCGATCCCACGGGGAAGTTTTTAACGTAATTGTTATCGCCTAAATTTAAAGGAATTACTTACTAATCTAAGTAGATCGAAATTAAAAGCAAACTTAAAGTAAACTAATGCTTAAAATAAAGTTGATTTAATTAATTCACAAAAAAGTATCCTTCTCCTTGTTTTTAGAAAATTAAGTGAACTGATGAATTTAAATAGAATTTTTTTAATTGTATTGTGACAAATAGGAGCATTCCTATTCTTTACCCTTTGGTCCAGGTGCAAAGAACATTGACTAATCCTATGTTTGATTACTGAATCTGCGGCTAGTCCGGGAGGATACCGCCGCCACTTCGTAGCTCCCACGTTCCCCTCACCCGAGGGCTAACATCTACACTTCGCCTCTCAAACAGTAGGATCGAATTGAGTATTTTAGTCTGTCACACTAAAATATCCAATTCTACGTCCGATAATTAATATTTCCCTATTTATTTGCACCCGCCTTCCAAGGCTTTTGACTTCCCTGAATATTGGATGTAATTTTTACTATAGTTGATAATTCAACATATTTTAACTACTCAATCGGCCGGATTGAAAGTAAATTAAGTTTTAAGTAAAAATTATCACAATTTATTTATACTTATATTAGGTGCTTTTATTTAATTTCATCGATCCGCATAATTTTCATAAACAAGGAGAAAGACTAAGAAAACTACTCATAATGCATGGGAATAAAACAAAGCATGGATTTCATTTAAAGTTAACAACAATAAACAAAGATACTTATCTTAATTTCCTCCCAAGCGTACTCCTCGAAGTTCCTTTGACTTTTCCTTCTAGTTCGAGCAACTAAACAAAGACTCAATTAAACTAATGAACTCACTAAACTCACTTAAACTTACACTCAAGACACTAGAAATGAACACAACGTAAGACTCAAAAGACACACACACTCTCTAGAATTCGGCCTCTATTTATAGAGGCAGGCAAAGGTCCAAGGGGTGCTTAAACACCTCTTCAAAAAGTGTCCAGGTTCAATGTCAGCGGGGCTTCTAGAAGGACATCAAACCGCGATCTCGCTGTCGGCGGGCTCTGGCTCGCTGTCGGCGAGGTAGTTATAATTCCTTCAGAAATTCTCCTCACGATCTCGCCGTCGGCGGCCTCGATCTCGCCGTCGGCGAAGTAGTTATATTTGCATAAATTTCCTCCTTTTTGATCCAAATTTGCTCCATTTCATGATTTTTGCTTTCATCACTTATAAATCTTTGTTCCTGCAATAAAATAAAGAAAATACCTTTCTTTAAAGTGCAATTTCATCAAAAATAGATATGAATTTCTTAATGAATTTTTCTGTGATCATTGACCCCATAGGTCACTCTTTTGACCTAAAAAGTCAACTTTGGTCAAATTGGTCAAACCAGACCCAACCCTGTTGACCCCATAGGTCACCCTTTTGACCTAAAAAGTCAACTTTGGTTAAATTGGTCAAACCAGACCTAATGACCTACCCTGTTGACCCCATAGGTCAACCTTTTGACCTAAAAAGTCAACTTTGGTCAAATTGGTCAAACCAGACCTAATGACCTACCCTATTGACCCCATAGGTCACCCTTTTAACCTAAAAAGTCAACATTGGTAAAAATGGTCAAGCCAGATCCAATGACCTACCCAGTTGACCCTTAGGTCACCCTTTTGACCTAAAAAGTCAACTTTGGTCAAATTGGTCAAACCAGACCTAATGACCTACCCTATTGACCCCATAGGTCACCCTTTTGACCTAAAAAGTCAACTTTGGTCAAATTGGTCAAACCAGACCTAATGACCTACCCTGTTGACCCCATAGGTCAACCTTTTGACCTAAAAAGTCAACTTTGTTCAAATTGGTCAAACCAGACCTAATGACCTACCATAGGTCACCCTTTTGACCTAAAAAGTCAACTTTAGTCAAATTGGTTAAACCAGACCTAATGACCTACCCTGTTGACCCTATAGGTTAACCTTATGACCTAAAAAGTCAACTTTGGTCAAAATGGTCAAACCAGACCCAGTGACCAACCCTGTTGACCCCATAGGTCACCCTTATGACCTAAAAAGTCAACTTTGGTCAAAATGGTCAAACCAGACCTAATGACCAAACCTGTTGACCCCATAGGTCAACCTTTTGACCTAAAAAGTCAACTTTGGTCAAATTGGTCAAACCAGACCTAATGACCTACCCTGTTGACCCCATAGGTCACCCTTATGACCTAAAAAGTCAACTTTGGTCAAAATGGTCAAACCAGACTTAATGACCAATCTTGTTGACCCCATAGGTCAACTTTTGACCTAAAAAGTCAACTTTGGTCAAATTGGTCAAACCAGACCTAATGACCTACCCTATTGACCCCATAGGTCACCCTTTTGACCTAAAAAGTCAACTTTGGTCAAACCAGACCTAAAGACCAAACCTGTTGACCCCATAGGTCAACCTTATGACCTAAAAAGTCAACTTTGGTCAAAGTGGTCAAACCAGACCTAGTGACCAACCCTATTGACCCCATAGGTCAACCTTTTGACCTAAAAAGTCAACTTTGGTCAAATTGGTTAAACAAGACCTAATGACCTACCCTATTGACCCCATAGGTCAACCTTATGACCTAAAAAGTCAACTTTGGTCAAAATGGTCAAACCAGACCTAATGACCTACCCTGTTGACCCCATAGGTCAACCTTTTGACCTAAAAAGTCAACTTTGGTCAAATTGGTCAAACCAGACCTAATGACCTACCATGTTGACCCACAAGTCAACCCTTTCACCTAATGACACATTTAAACCACCACAATGACAAAATCACAAGTACTGGACATTTTAAAATTAAATTGATCAATTTGGACTGACTTGGGTCAACCCAGGTCAAAATTGGTCAACACCTATCTATTTTGATTAAAATAGATAAAAATGAAATAAAAAACAAAATTAATCAAATAATTAATTTCAAAATTATTTTGATTAATTAAAATGATTAATGATTTAATTTTCAATATTTTAATTAAATGACATAATTAGTTAAAATGAAAATTAAATTAAAATCATAAAATCATAAAAATGATAAAATTAATCAATTAATTAAATTGAAATTATTTTCAATTAATAAATTGGTTATTAAAATATTTTCCAACAATTTTAATTAATAAGATAATTAATTAAAATGGGAAATTAAAAAGAAATGAAATGACATACAACCTCCTCATAATTAATTAGGCTAAGCTCATCTTAAGGCTTAATTAAGCCCCCATTAAGACCACTTAGCCATGGGTTAATACCCATCATCATGCATGGGGTGAGGTGTCACTCTCTCCTTCACCCTAACCCTCATTTATCCATGAGGTGGCCGGCCAACATGAGGCCTCACCACCCACCTCCCAAGCCATCCAATGGAAGGAAAACCATGCATGAAACCCCCCTTACCATGGTTAGAAGCAATGATGAGAGGTGAGCTTGTGTGTCACCATTTGCCAAGCTTAAGAGATGAGGTGTAAGCTCCCTAAGAAGAGTAAAGGCAGCTCACCATGCACCTCCCACATGAGCCAATGGATGAGAGACAAAACAATGAAGATCATCATGAAAAACTTAGGGAGAAGCATCAATGCCTATCTTCAGCCAATTCCTTCATCCAATGGGCTGATAGAGGAGGTAACTACTCCCTTAGAACATCCTAAGTTAAGCCATAACCTCCCCTTGCTATAAATAGGACCCCATGGCCAATCCTAGCAAGAAGAAGAAAAAAATTAGGGAGAACTATAGGCTACCCAAATCCACCTGCTCCCAACATAAAACGTCTTCCTAAGAGTCCCAACAATCTTTTAGGATCAAATGCAAACCATAGTTTGAGCCTATTTGAGCCAATTTGATCAAATTTCAAAAACAGCCCAAATTAGGCATCTCTCCAAAATTCTCCCTCAAGCCCGACATCTGGATCAAATTCCTGTAGTAATAATCTTCCATTGGGATTCTAGAAGGCAGCTACAAGGTCTGATCTAGCTTGATTTACTTGTGGCAAAGGTATGAAATTATTTTTCATAAAATATTTCGTATTTTTGATATATCATGTGTTAGACTAGCCCAGAAGTGTATCATCACCATATGGATAGATACTTCTCATCCAGATGATCATTTTAAAAAAAAATCACTCCATTTCATCAAGAAATGAGTGAGATATTGATGTTTAAAGTTTAATGGTTCGAAATAATTCAGATTTTTATCCGAATTATCTCGGCCGTCCGATCCCGCGCCTTAGGGATGGACGGCGCGGATGATTCCCCGCAGGTGTCCGCTGTTCGGCCCCCACAGCGGATCCACCTGTTCGTTCGATGCGTCCGAGGACACGCGTCGAACGGCGGTGAGTTTGGCAGCGGGAAATTAATAAAAAATCCAGAAAACCTTAAAAACTTCAAAAATCAATATCTTTTTATCTAGAGGTCACAAAAATATGACAAAAATACCTCTGGAAAACTCTTCAAGAGGAGAAAATTATGAGATCAAAATCATAATTTTATTCTCAGTATTTAATTTTTAATTAATTAAATACTCTCTGGAGTATTTTAATTATTAAAAATTATTTATAAATCAAAAAATTATGAAACTTGGAGGCATTTATCTTTATGTTCTTAGGGACCTTCCATAATTTTTCCAAGGACAGAAAACATGCCTAGGACACTTTTCTTTAATTTTTATGTTTCTTTATAATTATTTCAAATAATAATTATAAAATTGAAAATTAAGGAAAATAAAAATGCAAATGGCTAGAAATGATAGGGCAACAGACAATAACCCTAAGAAAATTATTTCTAAGTCATAGAAATCATTTTGAATGGTATTTTGAAATTTAGGGTTAAAATCCTTTATTAATTAAATAATTTTAATCCTAAAAATAACCCTTTATAAATTTAACCTTATTTTCATCAACAATCAAAGTTTGAAAATGGTTCTAGTCTATGATAGACTAGTGAGAAATTTCATTTAAGTCCAAAATGACCAAATTGGACTTAACTAAATAATAATTAAACTCATTAAACCTTACTTAAATTAGGTTTAATATAAAATTAAATCTTAATTAAGTTTAAAGACATATTAAATTTAATTAATCAAAATTAAATCATTTAATTAAGTTTAAAGACATAATAAACTTAATTAACCCATTAAACCTTACTTAAATTAGGTTTAATATAAAATTAAATCTTAATTAAGTTTAAAGACATATTAAACTTAATTAATCAAAATTAAATCATTTAATTAAGTTTAAAGATATAATAAACTTAATTAACCCATTAAACCTTACTTAAATTAGGTTTAATATAAAATTAAATCTTAATTAATTTTAAAGACATATTAAACTTAATTAATCAAAATTAAATCATTTAATTAAGTTTAAAAATATAATAAACTTAATTAACCCATTAAACCTTATTTAAATTAGGTTTAATGTAAAAATTAAATCTTAATTAAGTTTAAAGACATATTAAACTTAATTAATCAAAATTAAACTCTTTAATTAAGTTTAAAGACATAATAAACTTAATTAATTCATTAAACCTTTATTAAATTAGGTTTAATATAAAATTAAATCTTAATTAAGTTTAAAGACATATTAAACTTAATTAATCAAAATTAAATCATTTAATTAAGTTTAAAGACATAATAAACTTAATTAACCCATTAAACCTTACTTAAATTAGGTTTAATATAAAATTAAATCTTAATTAAGTTTAAAGACATATTAAACTTAATTAATCAAAATTAAATCATTTAATTAAGTTTAAAGACATAATAAACTTAATTAATTCATTAAACGTTAATTAAATTAGGTTTAATATAAAATTTAAATCTTAATTAAATCTAAAGACATATTAAACTTAATTAATCAAAGTTAAATCATTTAATTAAGTTTAAAATATAATAAACTTAATTAACCCATTAAACCTTATTTAAATTAGGTTTAAAGTAAAAATTAAATCTTAATTAAGTTTAAAGACATATTAAACTTAATTAATCAAAATTAAACCCTTTAATTAAGTTTAAAGACATAATAAACTTAATTAATTCATTAAACCTTTATTAAATTAGGTTTAATATAGAAATTAAATCTTAATTAAGTTTAAAGACATATTAAACTTAATTAATCAAAATTAAACATTTAATTAGGTTTAAAAATATAATAAACTTAATTAACCCATTAAACCTTATTTAAATTAGGTTTAATATAAAAATTAAATCTTAATTAAATTTAAAGACATATTAAACTTAGTTAATCAAAATTAAACCCTTTAATTAAGTTTAAAGACATAATAAACTTAATTAATTCATTAAACCTTAATTAAATTAGGTTTAATATAAAAATTAAATCTTAATTAAATCTAAAGACATATTAAACTTAATTAATCAAAATCAAACCTTTAATTAAGTTTAAAGACATATTAAACTTAATTAACCTTCTCACACATTAGGTTTAAAACAAATCTAAACCCTAATTAGGTCTAACCCATTAGACCTAATTAAACCATGAGACCTTAACTAATTAAGGTTTAATCAAACTTAAACTCTAATTAGGTCTAAACCATTAGACCTAATTAAACCATCAAACCTTAACTAACTAAGGTTTAATCAAACTTAAACCCTAATTAGGTCTAACCCATTAGACCTAATTAAACCATTAGACCATAACTAACTAAAGTTTAATCAAACTTAAACCCTAATTAGGTCTAACCCATTAGACCTAATTAAACCATTAGACCTTAACTAACTAAGGTTTAATCAAACTTAAACTCTAATTAGGTCTAACCCATTAGACCTAATTAAACCATTAAACCTTAACTAACTAAGGTTTAATCAAACCTAAACCCTAATTAGGTCTAACCCATTAGACCTTATTAAACCATTAGACCTTAACTAACTAAGGTTTAATCAAACACAAATCCTAATTAAGTCCACTACATTAGACTTAATTAATTATTAAACCATAATCAACTAAGGTTTAATCAGACCCAAATCCAACCTCTTATTCCAAGTCCAACATAACCTAAACCTAATCTAACTTGAGTCCAACCAAACTTGAACTCAAGTTAACCTAAACCTTAGGTTCAACCCACATTGAACCTAACTTAAACCTAATCTAACTTGAGTCCAACCTAACTTGAACTCAAGTTAACCTAAACCTTGAGTTCAACCCACATTGAACCTAACCTAAACCTAATCTAACTTGAGTCCAATCTAACTCGAACTCAAGTTAACCTAAACCTTAGGTTCAACCCACATTGAACCTAACTTAAACCTAACCTAACTCGAGTCCAACCTAACGTAAACTCGAGTTAACCTAAACCTCAGGTTCAACCCACATTGAACCTAACCTAAACCTAACCTAACTTGAGTCCAATCTAACTTGAACTCGAGTTAACCTAAACCTCAGGTTCAACCCACATTGAACCTAACTTAAACCTAACTTAACTTGAGTCCGATCTAACTCGAACTCGAGTTAACCTAAACCTTAGGTTCAACCCAAATTGAACCTAACTTAAACCTAACCTAACTTGAGTCCAATCTAACTTGAACTTAAGTTAACCTAAACCTTAGGTTCAACCCACATTCAACCTAACCTAAACCTAATCTAACTTGAGTCCAACCTAACTCGAACTCAAGTTAATCCTAAACCCAGGTTCAACCCACATTGAACCTAACCTAAACCTAACTTAACTTGAGTCCAATCTAACTTCAACTCAAGTTAACCTAAACCTCAGGTTCAATCCACATTGAACCTAACTTAAACCTAACCTAACTTGAGTCAAATCTAACTTGAAATCAAGTTAACCTAAACCTTAGGTTCAACCCACATTGAACCTAACTTAAACCTAACCTAACTTGAGTCCAACCTAACTTGAACCCAAGTTAACCTAAACCTTAAGTTCAATCCACATTGAACCTAACTTAAACCTAACTTAACTTGGGTCCAATCTAACTTGAACTCAAAGTTAACCTAAACCTTAGGTTCAAACCACATTGAGCCTAACTTAAACCTAAGTTAACTTGAGTCCAATCTAACTTGAACTCACGTTAACCTAAACCTTAGGTTCAACCCACATTGAACCTAACTTAAACCTAACCTAACTTGAGTCCAATCTAACCTGAACTCAAGTTAACTCTAAACCTTAGGTTCAACCCACATTGAACCTAACCTAAACCTAATCTAACTTGAGTCCAACCTAACTTGAACTCAAGTTAACCTAAACCTTAGGTTCAACCCACATTGAACCTAACTTAAACCTAACCTAACTTGAGTTAAATCTAACTTGAACTCAAGTTAACCTAAAACTTAGGTTCAACCCACATTGAACCTAACTTAAACCTAACCTAACTTGAGTCCAACCTAACTTGAACTCAATTTAACCTAAACCTTATGTTCAACCCACATTGAACCTAACTTAAACCTAACCTAACTTGAGTTCAATCTAACTTGAACTCAAGTTAACCTAAACCTTAGTTTCAACCCACATTGAACCTAACTTAAACCTAATCTAACTTGAGTCCAAACTAACTTGAACTCAAGTTAACCTAAACCTTAGGTTCAATCCACATGGAACCTAACTTAAAATGAATCTAACTTGAGTCCAACTTAACTTGAACTCAAGTTAACCTAAATCTTAGATTCAACCCACACCGAATCTAACTTAACTTGAAACCTTAGGTTCAACCCATATTGAACCTAATCTAAATTGAACTAAACTTAAAGTTCAATCCAACTAGAACCTAATTTAATCCAAGTCAAACCTCAACTTAAGTTCAATCCATATTGAACTTAAATCGACCTTAAGTCTAGGTTCAACCTGACTTGAACCTAACTTAATCTAAACTCAAAATTTAATTTAAGTCTAACCCATATTAGACTTAAGTC
>CM040436.1:60732664-60755164 GCA_022702705.1 Papilionanthe hookeriana x Papilionanthe teres
TGTGCATATTAGGTGTTGTATACATGATGGTTTAGTAGCAGGTGTTTTGCGTTACTTTATTTTTGGCTAAGCCGCACACCTTTTATATATCCATAGATAAAGCTCTTGTTTTAAATGTATCTTAATATTTCGCATTGTACTGATGATCTTTTCTCTCTTTATGTTTGGCTTCGAGTTCCCTTCCTCCCGAACTGAGATTTTGTGGAGCTGGTGAACTCGGTCTCGAGCAGTTAGGAGCCTTTTGTGAATTTTTATGCTGTTTTTTGGAATCCGGCGTGTCCCTTCCTTTTGCAGGAATTTTTCTTAGTGCACTATTGGGCCTGAGCTTTGCGGCGTATTTCTTCAGCCTATTCATTGCTACAGAGGATACAAGCTTGTTGAACGACGTCTGAAGTTTAGTTCTTTCAAGTTTACTTTAAATACTTTGACGTCCTTTTACACTTGCAAGTTCACCAATATCTATTAACAAAGATATGGTTTTCAAGAGATTGGTTTGTTTTGGTATGAGGATAATTACATGAGGATGGGAAGAACGTTTGGCTTCATTGAAGACTTTTATCACTCCATCGTTTTTCGCATTTATCTTGACGTTTTTGGCTTAGGCATATTGTATGTGTCTCTTTTGCATTGCGTCGAGTTGTACTACAGGAGGAGGAACCCATAAATGTGCGTTAAATTGTATTTTGTCTTGATTTTTAGCAAGGGATTCCTCTCCTCTTCCCTCTTTTTGTACTTATTTTCGAATATTAACACGTAGTGAGCCACGAGACGCTCTTTTCTTCAATATATATATATATATATATATATATATATATATATATATATATATATATATATATATATATATGTTTATTTATAATTTTTTTAAATATAAAATATTTTTATAATTTTTATATTTAAAATTAATATACTATACTTAAAATAGTTAAATTAAAAAATAATATTATAAAAAATTTTATATACGTATATATGTATATATAAATATATAAATATAAATTTTCATTTATATATACATATATTTATTTATTTATTTATAATTTATTTAACTATTAAATATTTTTATAATTAAATTATATTTATAAATAATACATTATACTTAAAAAATTTAAAAATAAAAAATAATATAAAATAAATTTTTATATATAAATATATATATATATATATATATATATATATATATATATATATATATAGCATATATTTACATATACCTATTTATATATTTTTATTTATAATTTATTTAATTACTAAATATTTTTATAATTAAGTTAAATTTACAAGTAATATACTATACTTAAAATATTTAAAATAAAAAAATAATATTATATAAATCTATATATATATATATATATATATATATATATATATATATATATATATATATATATATATATATATATATATATATATATATATCGATTCATATAATTTTATTTATAATTTATTTAATTATTAAATATTTTTTTAATTAAATTAAATTTATAGAAAATATACTATACTTAAAATATTTAAAATAAAAAAATAAGATTAATTAAAATTATAAATATATATATCTTTACATATACCTATATATATTTTTTTTATTTATAATTTATTTAACTATTAAATATTTTTATAATTAAATTATATTTATAAATAATATACTATACTTAAAATATTTAAAATAAAAAAATAATATTATATAAATATATACATATATATATAAATATATATAAATATATATATATTTATAAATATATACATATTTATATTTATTTAATTATAATTTTTTGACTATTAAATATTTATATAATTAAAGTATATTTAAAAATAATAAACTATACTTAAAATTTTTAAAATAAAAAATAATATTATATATATATATATATATATATATATATATATATATATATATATATATATATATATATATATATATATATATATATATATATATATATATATATATATATATACCGATATATATATTTTTATTTATAATTTAATTAATTATTAAATATTTTTATAATTAAATTATATTTATAAAAAACATACCATACTTAAAATATTTATAATAAAAAAGAATATTATATATATTTATCTATACATAATTAAATACTATATATATATATATATATATATATATATATATATATATACTTATAATTTATTTAATTATTAATTATTTTTTAAATTAAATTTTATTTATACATAATATAATATACTTAAAACATTTAAAATAAAAAATAATATTATATATATATATTTATTTATTTATTTATATTTATATATACCTATATATATATATATTTATAATTAATTTAATTATTAAATATTTTTATAATTAAATAAAATTTATAAATTATATACTATACTTAAAATTTTTAAAATAAAAAAATAATATTATATAAATTTATATAAATAAAACATATATATATATATATATATATATATATATTTTTTGAAGCAAAATATATTAAATTAAAGAGTTGATACATCTAACATGAGGGATCTTAATTAAATCCCCATGTACTAGAGAACTTAAAAAAGGAAAAGATGAGACAATGAGAACTACAAACTATATCGAAGGAAGAAGATGCAGTAGAAGCAAGCCAATTTGCAGAGTTGATTCCCTTCTCCGTAGATGTGAGACCAAATAATATGCTTCGGAGGCAGTAATAACCTTGATCTTTTTTATCCATAAATGAAGGAACCATGGTATAGCGGATTTCGTGTCAAAATCCGTAAGAGAAGCAAGGAATCAAGTTCAAAATGAAGAAAATTTAAGTTCATTTTTTCGAGCAATTTTCAATCCCCAAAAACAAGCAATTATTTCGCATTCTAGTGCAGAACAAGCCATGACAAGGCAGAAAGAACCATAGACATTGTCCTCTAAAATCCCCGCAAAGTCCTCCAATACCAGCAGAAGTGGCTTTAAGACCGCCATCCGTATTAATTTTCAACCAAGGATGCATAGGAGCCTTCCATCGTACTAAAACAAATTGCCTTTTCTTATTAGTCCGAGAAGGAGTAATAAAATTCTGCAGCTTGTTAAGATAAGACCAGCAATTCCGAATAATAGTATCGAGAAGAGAAAGAGACATTAAGATGCTTAACATCATTTCGAGCCAACCAAATGAACCGAAGATAATCAAGGGAGTGTAGTAGCAAGAACTATCTTTCCAATCTTGCCAACAAGCCTCAATAGAAGACCAAACAAAAAATTTATCATTCTGACCTAATATGGACGAGAATCTCCTTCCGTATTCTGTCGAATCCGATTGCAATTAAGGAAAATATGGAATAAAGATTCCTCATCAAGATGACAAAAAGGACAAATAGAAGGACCTCTAATACCTTTAAGCTTCAAAATATCATCAAGTAGGGAGTAGCTTCTTGAATAATTTCCAACAAAAGAAGGACATAGATGGAGTGATAAATTTATTCCATAATTTAGTACCCCAATCATTTTTATGCCGATTGAAGCAAGAGTGGTAAACAAACTTAGAAAAACTTTGAGTAGATGAATTCTTAGGTATCAATCTATCCTTTCCATTAAGTCTGAATAGGAATGGATAAAATCTTGTTAATAATTTCAGGATTAAGATAATGTTGAAGCATTTCAGAATTCCATTTATGATCTTTCCAGCAGTCAGCAACAATCATAATATTAGAAGAAGAAGTATAATGAATAGATAAAGATTCATCATACAGACCACTTATCATACCAAAAATTAATTTGACCATTACCAATATCCCAAGTAAAGAGATCTTCACCTTCATTCTAATTTTAAGCAGACTCCTTCCAAGTTCTAGAATCACCCACTTTATACTCGTACTTGAGTAGGATGAGTATTATAACAGTATTTACCATGCATGAATTTAGACCAAAGAGAATCATTAGCTCTAAACTTGAGCCACTGTTTACAATAGAAGGAGAAGCTTAGGTGTTGAAAGCTTTTAAACCCAAGACCACCACAATCAACAGGCTTGCACAATTTGTCCCAATTTGTCCAGTGCATTTGTTTGTGATTACCTTCCCATAAGAATTTGTTGAACATAACGAAATTAATTTCGAGTACTCTTCTTCATTCTGATCATTTGAAGGATGTAAAGAGGAAAAGATGTTAGAACACTTTTAAGAAGAGTTATTCTTCCCCCATTAGATAAAAACTTGTTAGACCAAGATAGCTAAGTTGTGAAGATATCTTAGCAACAATATCATCAAAATGGCATAACTTCCTTCTTCCCTTAATCAGTGGAAACCCCAAATACAACAAAGGAAAATGAGCCTCTTTAAAGCTGAGTGAAATCAAGCAATCCAATTTTTAATAGATATGCTCGATTTTAGAACTCGCTAGAAATTGGCATTTAGGTTTGTTGAAGAGCATACCGTAAACACTTTCAAACCTAGCCAAAGTTTTCATTAAGCATTTAATGGATTGTTTACTTCCATTAGAGAACACAATAACATCATCAGCATAGGCAAGATGGGAAATTAGTTGTGAAGATCTATGATGAAATCGAGTATATGGATGAGACTCGCTGAATTTGATTTAACATCCCGGATAGATAATCAAAAGTAAGAATGAAAATGTAAGGTGACAAAGGATCACCTTGTTTAATACCTCTACCGTAAGAGAAAAACCATGACACTCCCCATTGATCATAACACTATAATGATTATTGGTAAGCCATCTAACAATCAAATTACGTAAATCAGCTTTGAATCCCCTTGCCTCCAATACATCAATAATGAAATTCCAACTTATTGTATCAAAAGCTTTGGCCAAATCCAATTTAAAAATAATGTTGGAGCCTCTACACTTTCTATCCGGATCGATTAAAAGTTCTTGAGCCAAAAGCACATTCTCACTAATACTTCTCCCCTTTAAGAAAGCAAGCTTGATTTTCTCGAAATTAAATCTTCCAACGAATGGTTGTAATCCGGCCACAAGAATCTTACTTATGATCTTAGAAAAGGTTGAAGTTAAGCTTAATAGGTCTAAAATCAGACCAAGAAGCTTTCATTGTATTCTTAGGAATCAGAATAATAGTTGAAGAAGCAAAATATTTAGACAATTGATTACCATGGAAGTAACTTTGTACAGACAGACAGTAATATCGCATTTGATAATATGCCAAAATTTTTTATAAAAATCAGGTGTGAACCCATCCGGTCCCGTAGACCTTATCACTTTCCATAGAATTAATGGCAATAGAAATCTCATGTTCATTAGGAGCAGCAGCTAAATCTAATGCTTGATTAATTAATCCAAGAGAAGAAAATATGGAAGCGAGAAAACATATTAGAGTTAGTGGTCCGGGCAAAGAATAACTCACCGAAATAAGAAACAACGATTCTCAAGCAATATCCTTAGTATTTAACGGAGATCCGTTGTCAATTGTCTTAATTTGGAGGATAGTGTTGATTGATCTTTTGTATTTAATAAGAGCATGGAAAAATTTTGAATTTCGTCCCCATGATGGAACCAGTTACAGCAGCTTTACATTGCGAAATAACTCTTCTTGATGAATTGCAGAATTTAAGTTAGCATATGCAGCAGATAATTGATGTTCAGAAGCTCTCCCAGATTCAACCTCTTTTTCCACAGCAGAAACGAAAACTTCAGCTGAACAGACCTTTTGATGAATATTTCCAAATACATTCCAGTTCCATACTTTAAGTTCCTTAGCTAGTCTTTTATGTAAAAACCATAATTTGATAATAGGATTTGGAAAACCAGGTGATAGGAGCACACCAATTCCTCTCAATTACTTTACCGAAATCGGGGTGATCGGACCAAACATTTAGATATCCGAATGAATTAGATTTCACCACGAAAAAGGAGCACAAAGAAACAAGCAAAGGAGAATGATCAGAACCCATTCTAGCCAAATGTTTAACTTTGGAAATAGGGAACATGTTAATCCAAGATTGATTAACTAATATTCTATCAAGCCTTTCATAAAATGATCCTCTCTTCCAAGTAAAAGGAGAACCATCAAAGCCAATATCAACAAGCTTGGCGTGAATGAATATCATTAGTAAATTTCGAGCATCTCATTTAAATTGGGATTCCTGCCTCCTTTCTTCTCACTAGGATGAGCAATGCAATTGAAATCTCCACCCACCATCCAACTTTCTGACATTGTTAAACTAATCTCATGAATTTTATTCCAAAGCTCTATTCTGTCATTAGGGAGAGAAGCAGCATACACAAAGGATGCAGAACCCTGAAAATGATCTAACTGAAAATGAAAATGTAAAATCTGGGAATGATCAAGAAGAACATTCACCAATAATTCCTTTCTATAAAGCAACGGATCTTATTAGAACAATTTGATAAAAAAGAAAATCCAGGAAATTTTCTGATGTATTTATCAAAATTAGATTTCACCAAATGTTCCAAAAGCACAATCACCCAAAACTTATGCATCCTGTTTAGACTCAGAATTCTATTAAGGGAGCCAGGATTGGCCACTCCCCTAATATTCCAGCATATGAACTTAATCATGAAGAGCAAGCTTTCCACTTCTAGTAATCCTAGAAGAGGAAGAAGGAATAATGTTAGCTTCAGATATAGCCAATAAATCAGCAGATTTCTTTTTCTTTTTAGACTTTTTGATCAACCAATCATCCTTAAGATCATTAGCAGCAGCATCAAGATTATCCATGGAAGAAGTTAATCCATCTTGAGCAACATTTTGAAAAATGGGATAATCAACAGGTTTGGGGATAGTTGAAACTGAATTATACTGTATATTATTTGAAAAGTTTAAATCTCTTCCAACATGTTCAATAACAGATACCTTCTTTCTCAAGAATGATCAAATCAGAAGAAGTTTCAGAATGAATAAAAGATGGAACATCTGGTACATTAGAAACATTTACAGATTTCTGAATAACATTCTGCAAAGATAAATCAGAATTACCAACAGGATTTATTACATCCATAGCAGAATTGTTTGCAACAGGCTCATTGTCAGTAAAAATAACTCCTTGATTAATTTGAACCAAGGTTGAATTAGAATCATCAGAAATAGATGCAGGATTAGATAAAGATAAAATAATTTCAGGAACTTCAGAAGGAAATGAAGGAAGAATGCCAGAAACAACAGGAGCCTTTCTCCCAACTTCTACAGCAGACACAATAGCAGGCATTACAGCAGGCACTACATCAGGTACAGCAGGCACTACATCAGGTACAGCAGGCATTACAGCAGGCACTACATCAGGTTTGGATTTATCTGAAATAACCACCTTAGCACTTGCAGGCCTAAGATTAGGATGAATCCTATAACAGTTGTCTTTACAATGACCAAACATCTTGCAATTACAACAGTATGCAGGCCTTTGTTCTATAAATATTGGTTGCCAATAACCATTGTGTGGAGATCCAAGCCAAATTTCCTCAACATCAGGAAGAGTAATGTCTCTTTCAACTAGAATCCTTGCTAGTGAAGGTCTGACAAATTAAAAGTAGAGATATCCAATTTTAAAGGCTTCCCCAAAGCAGTACCAATTGCATAGATCACTTGATGATTGAAATATTGTAATTTCGCATTAGGAATTCTAAACCAAACAGAATAATAGGAGCTTCTTGATTAGAATCAAAATCGGGAGACCATTTCAGAATTTTCATATATTTTCCATCCATCATCAAGAACTTTTTAGAAAACAAATTTGCATAATCCTCATCCTTAGAAAGCTTAATCATAATATGCCTTCCATCAAACAGCCCAACCTTCCATGAACCAGACAATTTCAAATCTTCAAAACATTTCCTTATTCTTTCCATCTTAGGATGCCCATATTGAAACTTCCCCACAAGAGTATATTTATGAACTTCAACCAAAGAAGCAAGCTCAGAATCCGTGAAGATTAAGGCGAGGCTTACCTCCCTTCTTGCTTACTTGTTTAATAAAAGGGCAATTACTCCTACCAAGAATTGCTTCATGATAGCGAATTACGAAAAACCAATTTATCCGATAGATCTCGCAGCAGCATTTACCACATCAACAAAAGTAGTCTTGCCGAGAATAGCAATAGAAGAAGAATCAGCCATGAAGACAAGAAAATTCAAAAGATTTGAATTTCAAGAACCCGGGAAAACCAAAAGAATCAAAAAAACCTCCAATCCAAATTACAGAAGTCTACCCGAAAATCAGAATTCAGCAGGAAGCAAGAAAAGTAGGATCAAACAGATGAAAACTCCAACTAAAATCAAAAGAATTGAATAGAATTTGTAAATCGCCTCAAGAAAACTTCCTGGAAATTCGGATCTCCCATCTCCAAGTATATATATCATATATATATATATATATATAATTATTTATAATTTTTTTAACTATTAAATATTTTTAAAATTAAATTATATTTATAAATAATATACTATACTTAAAAATATTGAAAATAAAAAAATAATATTATATTAATTTATATATATATATATATATATATATATATTTATTTATATTTTATTTTCATATTAAATATTATTATAATTAAATTATATTTTTAAATAATATACTATATTTAAAATATTTAAATTAAATAAATACTTTTATATAAATTTATATATGTCTATATATATATATATATTTATATTTATATATACACATATATATTTAAATAAAAAAATAATATTAAATAAATTTTTTTATTTATATAAATATATATATTTATGTACCTCTACATATTTTTTTATTTATAATTTTTTTAATTATTAAATATTTTTATAATTAAATTATGTTTATAAATAATGTAATAGACTTAAAATATTTAAATTAAAAAGATAAAATTATATATATATATATATATATATATATATATATATATATATATATATATATATATATATTTATTTATTTATAATTTATTTAATTATTAAATATTTTTATAATTAAATTATATTTATAAATAATATACTATACCTAAAACATTTAAAATAAAAAATAATATAATATAAATTTATATATATATATATATATGTATATATATATATATGTATATGTATATAATATATATATGTATATATATATATATATATATATATATATATATATATATATATATATATATATATATATATATATATATATATATATATATTATTTACAATTAATTTAATTATTACTTATTTTTGTAATTAAGTTATATCTATAAAAAATATACTATACTTAAAACATTTAAAATAAAAGACTAATATTATATAAATATATATATATATTTATATACCTATATATATATATATATATATATATTTATAATTTACTTAACTATTAAATATGAATGATCAATCCATGACCTAATGCCCAAACCATTAGCACAATAGGTCAACTTTTGACCAAAAAGTCAATTTTGGTCAAAATAGTCTATTTTTGAATTAATGACCAATTATTGACCCAATAGTCAATCTCTGACAAAAAAGTTAACTTTGGTCAAAATGGTCAATCCTTAACCCAATGACAAACTCATTAACCAAATAGGTCAACTTTTGACCAAAAAGTCAATTTTGGTAAAAATAGTAAATTTTTGACCTAATGACCACACTTTGATCTAATAGGTCAACTTTTGACCAAAAAGTCAACTTTGGTCAAAATGGTCAATTTTTGACACAATGACCAACCCACTGACCCAATAGATCAACTTTTGACTAAAAAATCATCTTCGGTCAAAATGGTCAATTCTTGACCCAATTACTAACTCATTGACCAAATAGGTCAACTTTTGACCAAAAAGTCAACTTTGGTCAAAATGGTCAATTTTAACCCAATGACCAACCCATTGACCTAATAGGTCTACTTTTGACCAAAAAGTCATCTTTGGTCAAAATGGTCAATTCTTGACCCAATTACCAACTCATTGACCAAATAGGTCAACTTTTGACCAAAAGTCAACTTTGGTCAAAATAGTTAATATCTGACCCATTGACCCAATAGGTTAACTTTTGACCAAAAATTCAATTTTGGTCAAAATAGGTCAACTTTTGACTAAAACGTAATCTTTGGTCAAAGTGGCCAATTTCGACCCAATGACCAACCCATTGACCCAATAGGTCGACTTTTTACCGAAAAGTAAATTTTGGTCAAAATAGTTAATTTTTGATCTAATGACCAATTATTCACTCAATAAGTTAATCTCTGACCAAAAAGTCAACTTTGGTCAAAATTTTGAATCCTTAACCAAATGACAAACCCATTGACCCAATATGTCAACTTTTGACCAAATTGTCAATTTTGGTCAAATAGTCAATTTTTGACTTAATGACCTCCAATTGACCCAATAAATCAACTTTTGACCAAAAAGTCAACTTTGGTCAAATATAAGTCAAGTTTTAACCAATAAGTCAGCTTTTGACCAAAATAGATCAAATTTTGACCAAAAAAGTTAATTTTAGTCAAAATCGTCAACTTCGACATAATGACTCTCCCGTCGACCCAATAGCTCAACTTTTGACTAAAAATTTAATTTTGGTCAAAATAATTAATTTTCGACCTAATGACCAAAATAGTCAATTTTTTGAATTAATGACCAATTATTGACCCAATAAGTCAATCTCTGACCAAAAAGTCAATTTTGGACAAAATCATCAATGATTGACCCAATGACAAACCCATTGCCCAAAAAGTCAAATTTTGACCAAAATGTCAATTTTGGTCAAAATAGTCAATTTTTGACCTAATGACCACCCATTGACCAAATAGGTCAACTTTTGACCAAAAAGTCTACTTTGGTCAAAATGGTCAATTTTTGACCCAATGATCAACCCATTGACTAAATTGGTCAAATTTTGACCAAAAAGTCAACTTTTTAGGTCAAAATAGATAATATTTGACCTAATGACCAATTATTGACCCAATAAGTAAATCTCTGACCAAAAAGTCAACTTTGGTCATAATTATCAATCCTTGACCCAATGACAAACTCATTGACCCAACATGTCAACCTTTGAACAAAAAGATAACTTTGGTCAAAATGGTAAATCCTTGACCCAATAACCAACCCACAAACCCAATAGATCGACTTTTGTCCAAAAAGTCAATTTTGGTCAAAATAGTAAATTTTTTACATAATTGCCAATTATTGACCCAATAGGTCAACTTTTGAACAAAAAAGCCAATTTTGGTCAAAATTGGCAATTTTTGACCTAATGACCACCTCATTGACCCAAAAGGTCAACTTTTGACCAAAAAGTTAAATTAGGTCAAAATGGTTAATTTTTGACACAATGACCTAAATGTCAACTTTGGCGAAAAAGGTCAATCCTTCATCCAATGACCAACCCCTTGACCGAATTTGTTAACTTTTGACTAAAAAGTCAACTTTAGCCAAAATAGTTAATTCTCGACCTGATGACCAACCTATTGACCCAATAGGTCAACTTTTGACCAAAAAGACAATTTTGCTCAAAATATTCAATTTTTGATCTACTGACCGCCTCATTGACCTAAATAGGTCAAATTTTGACCAAAAGACAACTTTGGTCAAAATTGTCAATCCTTAACCCAATGACCAAACCAATTTGTCAACTTTGACCAAAAAGTCAATTTTGATTAAAATAGTCAATTTTGACCTAATGACCAATTTTTACCCAAGTAAACCAATCTCGATCCAAAAAGTCAACTTTGTCAGGATGGTAAATCTTCGACCCAATGCCCAACCCATTCAACCAATATGACATCTTTTGACCAAAAATCGACTTTAGTCAAAATGATCAATCTTTGACCCAATGACCAGCTAATCGGCCTAATAAGTCAACACTCGACCAAAAGTCAATTTGATCAAATAAAAAAATTTTGAATTAATGACCGATTATTGACCCAATAAGTCTATCTCCGACCGAAATAATGACTTTAATCAAAATGGTTAACCCTTGATCCAATGACAAACCCATAGACCCGATAAAGTCAACTTTTGACCAAAAAACCAATTTTAGTCAAAATAGTTAATTTTTTACCAAATGACCACCCATTGACTCATAAGTCGACTTTTGACCAAAAAGTCGACTTTGGTCGAAATGGACGATTTTTGACCCAATGACCTGACCCATTGACCCCATAGGTCACCTTTTGACCAAAAAAGTCATCTTTGGTAAAAATGGTCAACTTCTTGATCCAATTACCAACACATTGGCCAAATATGTCAACTTTTGACCAAAAAGTCAACTTTGGTCAAAATGATCAATTTCTGACCCAATGACCTCCCCGTTGACCCAATGAATTAACTTTTGACCAAAAATTCAATCTTAGTCAAAATAGTCAATTTTTGACATAATGACTAATTAATGACCAAATAAGTCAATCTCTGAACAAAAAGTTATTTTTTGTCAAAATAATCAATCCTTCACCTATCGACAAACACATTGACCCAACGGACATGACCTTTCACCAAAAAGTCAATTTTTGACCTAATGACCACCCATTAACCCAATAGATTAACTTTTAACCAAAAAGTCAACTTTGGTCAAAATGGTATGTATATATACATATATATTTATATAATATTATTTTTTTATTTTAAATATTTTAAGTATAGTATATTATTTATAAATATAATTTAAATATAAAAATATTTAATAGTTAAATAAATTATAAATAAAATATAAATATATGTATATATAAATAAATATATAACTATTAAATTTTTTTATAATTAAATTATATTTAAAAATAATATACTATACTTAAAATATTTAAAATAGAAAAATAATATTAAATAAATTTATATATATATTTTTATATACCTATATATAGATTTTTATTTATTAATTTTTAATTATTAAATATTTTTATAATTAAATTGTATTTATAAAAAATATGCTATACTTAAAATATTTAAAATAAAAAAATAATATTAAATAAATTTATATATATAAAATAATATTATATAACCAATAAAATAAAAAAATATATATATATATATATATATATTTATTTATTTATAATTTATTTAACTATTAAATATTTTTATGATTAAATTATATTTTTAAATAATAAACTATACTTAAAATATTTAAAATAAAAAAATAATATTAAATAAATATATATATCATATATATATATATATATATATATATATTTATTTATACCTATATATATATTAAATAAAAAAATACTATTAAATAAATAAATCTATATCTATATCTATATACATATATATATATATATATTAAAAGGAAAGAGCGTCTCGTGGCTCACTACGTGTTGATATAATCAAAATATTACAAAATAAGGGGGAAGAGGATCCCTAATTCTAAAAGATACAAAATTTCATGAAACGCACCCGTAAGGGTTCCTCCTCCCGGAGTACAACTCGACGCCAAAACAGGAAAGTAAAGTAATACTCAAATAAGAAGAGCCTAATAAGAGCAAAAAAATAAAACACATAACCCAGCAGATATGGTTCATACAGTGGTACTTCCTCAGGTGGTGCAATAAAAATCCAAAACTTATCGATTGAGGTTACCCAATAATGAAGCAAAAGCTTGAGCCAAAAGCCGAGCCATACTAGCCGATCGTGGGACGGAGCCGAACAGACGACAATGGAGCCGCTCGAGGAAATTCCAAAATTGATCATAACAAAAAGCACCATGCCAACCATAGGAGAAATGTCAAAATATTATATGTATATCAATTTCAGCATAAAAAATAGAAGCGTATAATGCGAAGTGGAAGGAAATAATAAAGGTTTTCTTCCATGTCAGTAAATCCTGGAAAAATAAATCCTAGAACCTTGCAAAATAAATAGTGGTAAGACTGTAGGCCCAATGCAACAACATGCAAAGAATATTTTCAAAAATAAAGCACCTTCCATGGCATCATATCCAGAAAATACATTGTATGGTAATCATGAGGTTAATGCATAACTATTTATATGTATATAATTATAGACATATAAATAATAGCATCCAAAAGTGTTTACCAGAGAAGCAAATTCCATGGTAGCAATGAAAAAACCACAAAAGCCCCTAAAACCTGATCCATATGTATGTAATAGTATCTAATAGACCTGCAAATTCGATACCAACATATAAATATAAATGTATATATATATATATAAATATATATATAATATGTATGTATATATATATATATATATATATATATGAAAATAAACCTAGGCATCGTAGAGATCCATAAATAAAGAAACTGTAAAATATTTTTATGCGGGTAGGAAATGGCTCTCTTGGAAAGCTGTGTGCAAGCCTACTTTTGCGGGGGGTTTGGGTTTCAAGCTGCTTCATCACATTATTGAAATTAATCTATTTAAACATTAGATTAATTTTAGGAAATGTGAGTCGTTATGGGCCTCCTATATGTATGATAAATATTGTAAGATTTATCACCCCTCTTTAGTTGTTTGGAGAAAGGGTGATTCTCCTATGTGAAAGCGTATCCTTTCCACTAGAGTTTGGGCAAATAACCTTACATTTTGGGAGCTGGGTAATGGCAATGTATCTTTTTGGCATGATTCTTGGTCGAATGTTCCTCTTGATCCTCCATTTTCAGGTTGATGGTCTTCTTGTGTCCGATACATGGATAGATTAACATTGGAATATTCCACTTCTTAACCAATTGGTCGGGGTCGATATAGCTAGATACATTTCTACCATCCCCTTTGATCCTAGAAAATATGATACTCCTGTCATCAAATGCACGGCTAAGGGGTCTATCCCCAAAACGGTTTATGTTTCCTTGCATCATTTTCATGCAAAACCTTGGGGTAAAAATGTATGGAATCATGATTTAAGTCCTTCAATGTCCTTTTTAGCTTGGAGAATTTTTCATAATGTTCTTCCTTGCGACGATATTCTTAAGTTGAAAGGGCTCTGGTTGGCCTCTCGATGTTCGTTGTGTAAGATTAAGGAGGAGTCGTTACACCATTTATTTCTCACTTGCCCTATCTCTATGTCGATATGGAGGAAAGGGGGCCTTTGCTTTGGTACTAAAGTCAATCTGGGCCAGAATTTATGTGGTTTATGGGATTTTGATCAGAGAGATAAGCATTTTTTAACTATTTATCCCTTTATTATTTGCTGGTTTTTGTGGATGGCTCGCAATGAC
This sequence comes from Papilionanthe hookeriana x Papilionanthe teres, assembly GCA_022702705.1. Lineage (NCBI taxonomy): Eukaryota > Viridiplantae > Streptophyta > Magnoliopsida > Asparagales > Orchidaceae > Papilionanthe > Papilionanthe hookeriana x Papilionanthe teres. The sequence goes on from CM040436.1 coordinate 60,747,713, forward strand.
GTTAAGCATAAGGGTATTACGGTTTCTATTAACTCTATTTTTTCTAATATTTTGGCATATAGTAACAATGTTTATAAGTGTTGCAGTATGAAGGATAATTTTTTCTCGGGTATTGCATGTTTTAATCACGAGGCTCCTTCTTTGGCTCCGAGGCGATCTTTGCAACTCCCAATCTTGGTGAGATGGCAGCCTCCTTCCTCTGGTTGGGTGAAATTTAATGTTGACGGTAGATGGAAAACGTCCTGTGCTGGGGTTGGAGGGGTGGCCCGGAGCTCCGATCGGAAGTGTTTGATTTACTTTGCATCTTCGTGTGTTACGGATAATCCACTGGAATTGGAGGCTTATGCTTTACTTTTAGTGGTTTCTATTGCGGTATGTTTAAATTGGCATTATGTTGAAATCGAGACGGATTCAAATATCCTGTTCAATGCATTGAGTGATAAAGGGAAAGTGCCTTGGGACATTCTTTATTAAATAAATCGTATTATTAACATGCTCTTCCATATGTACGTTAGATGGAAGTTTATTTATAGAGAAGGCAATAGACACTCGCAAATCGGTTAGCTAATATTGGGTCATTGGGTACCCGCTTTCGTGTCGGTACGGATCCGCCCGGATTTATCTATTTTGCTTACGGGAGATAATATAGAGGCCCCTTATATTCGGATATATATATATATATATATATATATATATATATATATATATATATATATATATATATATATATATATATATATATATATATATATATAATTTTTTTATCATTTTTTTAACTATTAAATAATTTTATAATTAAAATATATTTATTAATAATATATTATACTTAAAATATTTAAAATAAAAAATAATGCTAAATAAATTTTTTTATATATATAAATATATATTTATGTACCTCTATATATATATATATTTATTAATAATTTTTTTACTTATTAAAAATTTTTATAATTAAATTATATTTATAAATAATATACTGTCCTTAAAATATTTAAAAAATAATTATATTAAATAAATTTATTTATATATAAAAATATATATTTATGTACCTATATATATATATATATATATATATATATATATATATATATATATATATATATATATATATATATACTTAAAATTTTCTTAATTATTAATTATTTTTATAATTAAATTATATTTATAAATAATATACTATACTTAAAATATTTAAAATAAAAAAATAATATTATATATATATATGTATTTATTTATTTATTTATTTAAAATTTATTTAACTATTAAATATTTTTATGATTAAATTATATTTTTAAATAATATACTATACCTAAAATATTTAAAATAAAAGAATAATATTAAATAAATATATATATCTATATATATAATTATATATACCTATATATATATTTTTATTTATAATTTATTTAATTATTATATATTTTTATAATTAAATTATATTTTTAAATAATATACTATACTTTAAACATTTAAAATAAAAAAATAATATTATATATATATATATATATATATATATATATATATATATAACTATATTTATTTTTTTATTTATAATTTATTAAATTATTAATTACTTTTTAAATTAAATTAAATTTATAAATAATATACTTTAGTTAAAACATTTAAAATAAAAAAAATAATATTTTATATATGTATATTTATATATACCTATATATATATTTATTTATAAATAATTTAATTTTTAAATATTTTTATGATTAAATAATATTTACAAATAATATACTATACTTAAAATTTTTAAAATAAAAAAATAATATAATATTATTTATTTATTTATAATTTTTTAATTATTAAATATTTTTATAATTAAATTATATTTATAAATAATATATTATACTTAAAATATTTAAAATAAAAAAAATTTATATAAATTTATATATATACATATATATGTATATATATATGTATGTATATATATATATGTATATATGTATGTATGTATATATATATATATATATATATATATATATATATATATATATATATATATATATATATATATATATATATATATATATATATATATATATATATATATATATATATATATATATATATATATCATATTTATAAATACGCATATATATTTATTTATTTATAATTTATTTAACTATTAAATATTTTTATAATTAAATTATATTTATAAATTATATACTATACTTAAAATATTTAAAACAAAAAAATATTAAATAAATTTATATATATATATATATATAATTATAATTTATTTAATTATTAAATCTTCTTATAATTAAATTTATTTATAAATAATATACTTTACTAAAAATATTTAAATTAAAAGAATAATACCATATATATATATATGTAAATTTATGTATATATATATATATATATATATATATATATATATATATATATATATATATATGTATATATATATATATATATTGTATATATATATATATATATATATATATATATATATATATATATACATAAATTTACATATATATATTTATGTATGTATACATAAATATACCAATTCATTAACCAAAAAGGTCAACTTTTGACCAAAAAGTCAACTTTGGTTAAAATGGTCAATTTTTAACCCAATGACCAACCCATCAATCTAATAAGTGTACTCTCGACCAAAAAGTCATCTTTTATCAAAATGGTCAATTCTCGACCCAATTACCAACTCATCGACCAAACAGTCAACTTTTCGACCAAAAGTCAACTTTCGTCAAAAGCAGTTAATATCTAACCCAATGACCACCCCGTCGACCCAATAGGTTAACTTTCGACCAAAATTCAATTTTGGTCAAAATAAAGTCAACTTTCGACTAAAAAGTAATCTTTGGTCAAAATGGCCAATTTCGACCCAATGACCACCCCATCGACCTAATAGGCTCAGTTTGACCAAAAAGTAAATTTTGGTCAAAATAGCTAATTTTAGATCTAATGACCAATTATTCACACAATAAGTTAATCTCTGACCGAAAAGTTAAATTTGGTCAAAATATTCAATCCATAGCCCAATGACAAACCCATTTACCCAATAGGTCAACTTTGACCAAATAGTCAATTTTGGTCAAAATAGTCAATTTTGATCGAATGACCACCAATTGACCCAATAAGTCAACTTTTGACCAAAAAGTTAACTTTGGTCAAATGATAAATCAACTTTTGACCAATAAGTCAACTTTTGACCAAAAAAGTTAATTTTAGTTAAAATGGTCAACTTCTGACATAATGACCTCCCCGTTGACCCAATGGCTCAACTTTTGACCAAAAATTTAATTTTGGTCAGAATAATTAATTTTTGACCTAATGACCAAGATAGTCAATTTTTTTAATTAATGACCAATTATTGACCCAATAAGTCAATCTCTGACCAAAAAGTCAACTTTGGACAAAATGGTCAATGATTGACCCAATGACAAACCCATTACCCAATAAGTCAAATTTATACCAAAAAGTCAATTTTGGTCAAAATAGTCAATTTTTGACCTAATGACCACCCATTGACCAAATAGGTCAAGTTTTGACCAAAAAGTCAACTTTAGTCAAAATGGGCAATTTTTGACCCAATGATCAACCCATTGACTAAACTGGTCAAATTTTTACCGAAAAGTCAACTTTTTAGGTCAAAATAAACAATTTTTGACCTAATGACCAATTATTGACCCAATAAGTAAATCTCTGACCAAAAAGTCAACTTTTGTCATAATTATCAATCCTTGACCCAATGGGTTTACCCAACATGTCAACCTTTGAAAAAAAAGATAACTTTGGTCAAAATGGTAAATCCTTGACCCAATAACCAACCCACCGACCCAATAGATCGACTTTTGTCCAAAAAGTCAATTTTGGTCAAAATAGTAAATTTTTACATAATTGCCAATTATTGACCCAATAGGTCAACTTTTGAATAAAAAAGTCAATTTTTGTCAAAATTGGCAATTTTTGACTTAATGACCACCTCATTGACACAAAAGGTCAACTTTTGACCAAAAAGTCAAATTGGGTCAAAATGGTCAATTTCTAACACAATGACATAAATGTCAACTTTGGTAAAAAAAGGTCAATCTTTCATCCAATGACCAACCCATTGACCCAAGTTGTTAACTTTTGACTAAAAAGTCAACTTTGGCCAAAATAGTTAATCCTTAACCCAATGACCAACCTATTGACCCAATAGGTTAACTTTTGAAAAAAAAAAGTCAATTTTGCTCAAAATTATCAATCTTTGATCTACTGATCACCTCATTAACCTAAATAGGTCAAATTTTGAACAAAAGAAAACTTTGGTCAAAATTGTCAATCCTTAACCCAATGACCAACCCATTGACCCAATATGTCAACTTTGACCAAAAAGTCAATTTTGATTAAAATAGTCAATTTTTGACCTAATGACCAATTTTTGACCCAGTAAACCAATCTCTATCCAAAAAGTCAACTTTGGTCAAGATGATTAATATTTGACCTAATGCCCAATCCATTGACCTAATAGGACATCTTTTGACCAAAAAGTCAACTTTGGTCAAAATGATCAATCCTTGACCCAATGACCAACCAATCGGCCTAATAGGTCAACATTTGACCAAAAAGTCAATTTCGGTCAAAATAAAAAATTTTTGAATTAATGATCAATTATTGACCCAATAAGTCAAACTCTAACCAAATAGTTAACTTTAGTCAAAATAGTCAATCATTGATCCAATGACAAACCCATAGACCCAATAGATCAACTATTGACCAAAAAGCCAATTTTGGTCAAAATAGTCAATTTATGACAAAATGACCAACCCATCGATCTAATACGTCAACTTTTGACCAAAAAGTTAACTTCAGTCAAAATGGTCAATTTTTGACCCAATGACCAACCCGCTAGCCAAATTGGTCAAATTTTGACCAAAAGTCAACTTTTTGGTCAAAATAGATAATTTTTTACCTAATGACCAATTATAAACCCAATAAGTAAATCTTTGACCAAAAAGTCAACTTTGGTCATAATTGTCAATCCTTGACCCAATAACCAACCCACTGACCCAATAGATCGACTTTTGACCAAAAAGTCAATTTTGGTCAAAAAAGTAAATTTTTGACATAATTACCAATTATTGACCCATTAGGTCAACTTTTGAACCAAAAAGTCAATTTTGGTCAAAATTATCAATTTTTGACCTAATGACCACCTCATTGACCCAAAAGGTCAACTTTTGACCAAAAGTCAAATTTAGTCAAAATGATCAATTTCTGACACAATGACCTAAATGTCAACTTTGATGAAAATGTTCAATCCTTCATCAATTAACCAACCAATTGACCCAATTTGTTAAATTTTGACTAAAAAGTCAACTTTGGCCAAAATGGTTAATCCTTGACTGAATGACCAACCTATTAACCCAATAGGTCAACTTTTGACCAAAAAGTCAATTTTGCTCAAAATTATCAATTTTTGACCTACTAACCTCCTCATTGACCTAAATAGGACAAATTTTGACCAAAAGATAACTTTGGTCAAAATAGTCAATCTTTAACCCAATGACCAACTTTTTGACCCAATAGGTCAACTTTTGACCAAAAAGTCAATTTTGATTAAAATAGTCAATTTTTGACTTAATGACTAATTTTTTACCCAACAAACCAATCTCTGACCAAAAAGTCAACTTTGGTAAAGATACTTAATTTTTGACCTGATGCCCAACCTATTGACCCAATAGGTCATCTTTTGACCAAAAAGTCAACTTTGGTCAAAATGGTCAATCCTTGACCCAATGACCAACTCATTGGCCTAAAAGGTCTAAATTTGACCAAAAAGTCAATTTTGGTTAAAATAAACAATTTTTGAATTAATGACCCAATAAGTCAATCTTCGACCAAAAAGTTAACTTCTGGTCGATATGGTCAATCCTTGATCCAATGACAAACTCATTGACCCAATAAAGTCAACTTTTGACCAAAAAGCTAATTTTGGTCAAAATAGTCAATTTATATATTTATATATACCTATATATATTTTTATTTATATTTTACTTAACTATTAAATATTCGTATAATTAAATTATATTTATAAATAATAAACTATACTTAAAACATTTAAAATGAAAAAATTATTTTATATATATATATATATATATATATATATATATATATATATATATATTTATAATTTATTTAACAATTTAATATTTTTATAAATAAATTATATTTATAAATAATATGCTATACTTAAAATATTTAAAATTAAAAATTAATATAAAATAAATTTATTTATATATATATATATATATATAGTTATTTATAATTTTGTTAACTATTAAATATTTTTATAATTAAATTATATTTATAAATAATATACTATACTTAAAATATTTAAAATAAAAAATAATATTAAATATATATATATATAAAATAATATTAAATATAATTATATATATATATATATATATATTTATATATATTTATATATACACATATATATTTATTTAATTATAATTTATTTAACTAATAAATATTTTTATAATTAAATTATATTTATAAATAATATATTATACTTAAAATATTTAAAAAAAATATTATTAAATATATATATATATATATATATATATATATATATATATATATATATATATTTTAACTATTAAATATTTTTATAAATTAAATTATATATTAAATAATATACTATACTTAAAATATTTAAAATAAAAAAATAATATATATATATATATATATATATATATATACTTATATATACGGATATAAATTTATTTTTTTATAATTTATTTAACTATTAAATATTTAATGATGATGCTGAAAGTACGTTTGACCTTAGTGATCTTAATATCGTTAATAATAATAAAACTTTTCATTTTTACCGTCGCATTAGTAAAAAAGAAGTTGATGAGGCTTTAAAGAAAACCAAGGGGGTAAAGTCTGTAGGACCTGATGATATCCCAATTGAAGTGTGGAAATGTTTAGGTGATTTGGGGGTTTCCGGCTTACTAAACTTTTTAATATTATTTTAAAAACTAAAAGGATGCCCGAGGAGTGGAGAAAGAGCATTTTGGTCCCCATTTTTAAGAATAAAGGAGATGCACAAGAGTGTGCAAATTATAGAGGAATTAAATTGATGTGTCATACTTTAAAATTAATGGAGAGGGTAATTGAACATAGGTTAAGAGGTATTACGAAGATTTCTCATAATCAATTTGGTATTATGCCTAGGCGTGTCTACCATGGAAGCTATACATTTATCGAGAGGTTTGATGGAGAAGTACGGAGATAATAAGGAGGATCTACATTTGATTTTTATTGATTTAGAAAAAGCTTACGATAAGGTTCCTAGAGATGTTCTTTGGAGAGTCCTCGAGAAGAAAGGTGTTGATATAACTTATATTCAAGTCATTAAAGATATGTATGCTGAGAGCCGTTACATGTGTTCGAACCGAAGGAGGATCGACCAAG
>CM040436.1:60760164-60765164 GCA_022702705.1 Papilionanthe hookeriana x Papilionanthe teres
CCAATAGGTCTACTTTTGACCAAAAAGTCATCTTTGGTCAAAATGGTTAATTCTTAACCCAATTACAAACTCATTGACCAAATAGGTCAATTATTGACCAAAAGTCAACTTTGGTCAAAATAGTCAATATCTGACCCATTGACCCAATAGGTTATCTTTTGACTAAAAATTCAATTTTGGTCAAAATAGGTCAACTTTTGACCAAAAAGTAATCTTTGGTCAAAATGGCCAATTTCTGACCCAATGACAAACTCATTGACCCAATTGGTCGGTTTTTGACCGAAAAGTAAATTTTGGTCAAAATAGTTAATTTTTGATCTAATGACCAATTATTCACTCAATAAGTTAATCTCTGACCAAAAAATCAACTTTGGTCAAAATTTTCAATCCTTAACCCAATGACAAACCCATTGACCCAATATGTCAACTTTTGACCAAATTGTCAATTTTTGTCAAATAGTCAATTTTTGACTGAATGACCATCAATTGACCCAATAAATCAACTTTTGACCAAAAAGTCAACTTTGGTCAAATGATAAGTCAACTTTTGACCAATAAGTCAACTTTAGACCAAAATAGATCAACTTTTGACCAAAAAAGTTAATTTTAGTAAAAATCCTCAACTTCTGACATAATTACCTCCCCGTTGACCCAATGGCTCAACTTTTGACCAAAAATTTAATTTTGGTCAAAAAAATTAATTTTTGACATAATGACCAAAATTGTTAATTTTTTAAATTAATGACCAATTATTGACCCTATAAGTCAATCTCTGACCAAAAAGTCAACTTTGGACAAAATAATTAATGATTGATCCAATGACAAACCCATTGCCTAATAAGTCAAATTTTGACCAAAAAGTCAATTTTGGTCAAAATAGTCAATTTTTGACCTAATGACCACCCATTGAACAAATAGGTCAACTTTTGACCAAAAAGTCAACTTTGGTCAAAATGGTCAATTTTTGACCTAATGATCAACCCATTGACTAAATTGGTCAAATTTTGACCGAAAAGTCAAATTTTTAGGTCAAAATAGACAATATTTGACCTAATGACCAATTATTGACCCAATAAGTAAATCTCTGACCAAAAAGTCAACTTTGGTCATAATTATCAATCCTTGACCCAATGACCAACCCATTGACCCAACATGTCAACCTTTGAATAAAAAGATAACTTTGGTCAAAATGGTAAATCCTTGACCCAATAACTAACCCACCGACCCAAAAGATCGACTTTTTTCCAAAAAGTCAATTTTGGTCAAAATAGTAAATTTTTTACATAATTGCCAATTATTGACCCAATTGGTCAACTTTTGAACCAAAAAGCCAATTTTGGTCAAAATTGACAATTTTTGACCTAATGACCACCTCATTGACCCAAACGGTCAACTTTTGACCAAAAAGTCAAATTGTGTCAAAATGGTCAATTTCTAACACAATGACATAAATGTCAACTTTGGTGAAAAAGGTCAATCCTTCATCCAATGACCAACCCATTGACCCAATTTGTTAACTTTGACTAAAAAGTCAACTTTGGCCAAAAAAGTTAATTTTCGACCCAATGACCAACCTATTGACTTAATAGGTCAACTTTTGACCATAAAGTCAATTTTGCTCAAAATTATCAATTTTTGATCTACTGACCGCCTCATTGACCTAAATAGGTGAAATTTTGACCAAAAGACAACTTTGGTCAAAATTGTCAATCCTTATACTAATGACCAACCCATTGACCCAATATGTCAACTTTGACCAAAAAGTCAATTTTGATTAAAATAGTCAATTTTTGACCTAATGACCAATTTTTTACCCAGTAAACCAATCTCGATCCAAAAAGTCAACTTTGGTCAGGATGGTTAATCTTTGACCTAATGCCCAACTCATTGACCCAATAGGACATCTTTTGACCAAACAATCAACTTTGGTCAAAATGATCAATCCTTGACCCAATGGCCAACCCATTGGCCTAATAGGTCAACATTTGACCAAAAAGTCAATTTCGGTCAAAATAAAAAAATTTTGAATTAATGACCAATTAATGACCCAATAAGTCAATCTCTGACCAAATAGTCAATTTTAGTCAAAATGGTCAATCCTTGATCCAATGACAAACCCATAGACCCAATAGGTCAACTTTTGACCAAAAAACCAATTTTAGTCAAAATAGTAAATTTTTGACCAAATGACCACCCATTGACCCATAGGTCAACTTTAGACCAAAAAAGTCAACTTTGGTTAAAATGGACAATTTTTGACTCAATGACCAACCCATTGACCCAATAGGTCAACTTTTGACAAAAAAAGTCATCTTTGGTAAAAATGGTCAACTTCTTGATCCAATTACCAAAACATTGGCCAAATATGTCAACTTTTGACCAAAAAGTCAACTTTAGTCAAAATGATCAATTTCTGACCCAAAGACCTCCCCGTTGACCCAATGAGTTAACTTTTGATCAAAAATTTAATCTTGGTCAAAATAGTCAATTTTTGACATAATGACTAATTAATGACCAAATAAGTCAATCTCTGACCAAAAAGTTAATTTTTGTCAAAATAATCAATCCTTCACCTAATGATAAACACATTGACCCAACAGGACAACCTTTGACCAAAAAGTTAATTTTGGACAAAATAGCCAATTTTTGACCTAATGACCACCCATTAACCCAATAGGTCAACTTTTGACCAAAAAGTCAACTTTGGTCAAAATTGTATGTATATATATATATATATATATATATATATATATATATATATATATATATATATATATATATATAAATTTATATAATATTATTTTTTTATTTTAAATATTTTAAGTATAGTATGTTATTTATAAAAATAATTTAAATATAAAAATATTTAATAGTTAAATAAATTATATATAAAATATAAATATATGTATAAATAAATAATTAAATAAATAAATATATATATATATATATAATAGTATTTTTTTATTTTAAATGTTTTAAGTATAGTATATTATTTACTTATTAGCCATTATGTCATTGGGTCAATGACATAATGACTAATTAATGACCAAATAAGTCAATCTCTGACCAAAAAGTTAATTTTTGTCAAAATAATCAATCCTTCACCTATTGACAAACACGTTGAGCTAATAAGCTAATCCACTTTTTGGTCAGAGATTGACTTATATATAAATAAATAAATAAATAAATATATAAATATATATATATAATAGTATTTTTTTATTTTAAATGTTTTAAGTATAGTATATTATTTATAAATACAATATAATTATAAAAATATTTACTAATTAAATAAATTATAAATAAAAATATTGGGTCAATGGGTTTATCATTGGGTCAAGGATTGACTCATTTTGACCAAAGTTCACTTTTTGGTTAGAGATTAGCTTATTGGGTCAATAATTGGTCATTAATTAAAAAATCGACTATTTTGACCAAAATCAGCTTTTAGTCAAAAGTTGACCTATTGGGTCAATGGGTTTGTCATTGGATCAAAGATTGACCATTTTGACCAACGTTAACTTTTTGGTCAGAGATTGACTTCTTAGGTCAGTAGGTCAAAAATTGTTTATTTTGACCAAAATTGACTTTTTGGTCAAATTTTGACCTATTAGGCCAATGGGTTGGTCATTGGGTCAAGGATCGACCACTTTGACCAAAGTCGACTTTTTGGTCAAAAGATGACCATTGGGTCAATGGGTTGAGCTTTAGGTCAAAGATTAACCATCTTTACCAAAGTCGACTTTTTGGTCAAAGATCGGTTTATTGTGTCAAGAATCGTCATTAAGTCAAAAATCGACTAATTTAATCAAAATCGATCGTTTAATCAAAAGTCGACCTATTGGGTCAATGAGTTGGTCATCGGGTTAAGGATTGACTATTTTGACCAAAGTTGTCTTTTGGTCAAAATTTGACCTATTTAGATCAATGAGGCGGTCAGTAGGTCAAAAATTGACAATTTTGAGCAAAATGGACTTTTTGGTCAAAAGTTGACCTACTGGGTCAATAGGTTGGTCATTGGGCCAAGGATTAAGCATTTTGGCCAAAGTTGACTTTTTAGTAAAAAGTTAACAAAATGGGTCAATTGGTTGGTCATCGGATGAAGGATTGAACATTTTCACCAAAGTTGACATTTAGGTCATTGTGTCAGAAATTGACCATTTTGACCAAATTTGACTTTTGGTCAAAAGTTGACCTTTTGGGTCAATGAGGTGGTCATTAGGTCAATGAGGTGGTCATTAGGCTGATATATATACTTATATATACTCTTATATATAATCTTGTGTTATCCGGTGAGGTTGTTGCTTTTGCCATGGTTTGGGTTAGATTTGAATATCAGCATGCTTATATTCTGTGCATATTAGTGTGTTGTATACATGATGGTTTAGTAGCAGTGTGTTTTGCGTTACTTTATTTTTTGGCTAAGCCGCACACCTTTTATATATCCATAGATAAAGCTCTTGTTTTAAATGTATCTTAATATTTCGCATTGTATCGATGATCTTTTCTCTCTTTATGTTTGGCTTCAAGTTCCCTTCCTCCCGAACCGAGATTTTGTGGAGCCGGTGAACTCGGTCTCGAGCGGTTAGGAGCCTTTTGTGAATTTTTATGTTGTTTTTTGGAATCCGGCGTGTCCCTTCCTTTTGCAGAATTTTTCTTAGTGCACTATTGGGCCCGAGCTTTGCGGCGTATTTCTTCACTCTATTCATTGCTACGAAGGATACAAGCTTGTTGAACGACGTCTGAAGTTTAGTTCTTTCAAGTTTACTTTAAATACTTTGACGTCCTTTTACACTTGCAAGTTCACCAATATCTATTAACAAAGATATGGTTTTCAAGAGATTGGTTTGTTTTGGTATGAGGATAATTACATGAGGATGGGAAGAACGTTTGGCTTCATTGAAGACTTTTATCACTCCATCGTTTTTCGCATTTATCTTGACGTTTTTGGCTTAGGCATATTGTATGTGTCTCTTTTGCATTGCGTCGAGTTGTACTAC
>CM040436.1:60770164-60915164 GCA_022702705.1 Papilionanthe hookeriana x Papilionanthe teres
GTCAATTTTGATTAAAATAGTCAATTTTTAACCTAATGACCAATTTTTTACCCAGTAAACCAATCTCGATCCAAAAAATCAACTTTGGTCAGGATGGTCAATCTTTGACCCAATGTCCAACCCATTGAACCAATAGGACATCTTTTGACCAAAAAGTCAACTTTGGTCAAAATGATCAATCTTTGACCCAATGACCAACTAATTGGCCTAATAGGTCAACACTTGACCAAAAAGTCAATTTCGGTCAAAATAAAAAAATTTTGAATTAATGACCAATTATCAATCCAATAAGTCTATCTTCGACTAAATAATCAACTTTAGTCAAAATGGTCAACCCTCGATCCAATGACAAACCCATAGACCCAATAGGTCAACTTTTGACCAAAAAACTAATTTTTGTCAAAATAGTTAATTTTTGACCAAATGACCACCCATTGACCCATAGGTCAACTTTTGACCAAAAAGTCAACTTTGGTAAAAATGGACAATTTTTGACCCAATGACCAACCCATTGACCCCATAGGTCACCTTTTGACCAAAAAGTCATCTTTGGCAAAAATGGTCAACTTCTTGATCCAATTACCAACACATTGGCCAAATATGTCAACTTTTGACCAAAAAGTCAACTTTGGTCAAAATGATCAATTTCTGACCCGATGACCTCCCCGTTGACCCAATGAATTAACTTTTGACCAAAAATTCAATCTTGGTCAAAATAGTCAATTTTTGACATAATGACTAATTAATGACCAAATAAGTCAATCTCTGAACAAAAAGTTAATTTTTGTCAAAATAATCAATCCTTCACCTATTGACAAACACATTGACCCAACAGGACAACCTTTGACCAAAAAGTCAATTTTTGACCTAATGACCACCCATTAACCCAATAGGTTAACTTTTGACCAAAAAGTCAACTTTGTTCAAAATGGTATGTATATATACATATATATTTATATAATATTATTTTTTTATTTTAAATATTTTAAGTATAAGTATATTATTTATAAATATAATTTAAATATAAAAATATTGAATAGTTAAATAAATTATAAATAAAATATAAATATATGTATATATAAATAAATAAATAAATAAATATATAAATATATATATATATAATAGTATTTTTTTATTTTAAATGTTTTAAGTATAGTATATTATTTATAAATACAATATAAGTATAAAAATATTTAATAATTAACTAATTTATAAATAAAAATATTAGGTCAATGGGTTTATCATTGAGTCAAGGATCGACCATTTTGACCAAAGTTCACTTTTTGGTTAGAGATTAACTTATTGGGTCAATAATTGGTCATTAATTAAAAAATTGACTATTTTGACCAAAATTGGCTTTTTGGTCAAAAGTCGATCTATTGGGTCAATGGGTTTGTCATTGGATCAAAGATTGACCATTTTGACCAACGTTAACTTTTTGGTCAGAGATTGACTTGTTAGTATGTCAAAAATTGTTTATTTTGACCAAAATTGACTTTTTGGTCAAATTTTGACCTATTAGGCCAATGGGTTGGTCATTGGGTCAAGGATTGACCATTTTGACCAAATTTGACTTTTTGGTCAAATAATGACCTATTGGGTCAATGGGTTGAGCATTAGGTCAAAGATTAACCATCTTGACCAAAGTTGACTTTTTGGTCAAAGATTGGTTTATTGTGTCAAGAATTGGTCATTAAGTCAAAAATCGACTATTTTAATCAAAATTGATCGTTTAATCAAAAGTTAACCTTATCGAGTCAATGAGTCGGTCATTGGGTTAAGGATTGACTATTTTTAACAAAGTTGTCTTTTGGTCAAAATTTGACCTATTTAGGTCAATGTGGCGGTCAGTAGGTCAAAAATTGATAATTTTGAGCAAAATTGACTTTTTGGTCAAAAGTTGACCCATTGGGTCAATAGGTTGGTCATTGGGTCAAGGATTAACCATTTTGGCCAAATTTGACTTTTTAGTAAAAAGTTAACAAATTGGGTCAATTGGTTGGTCATTGGATGAAGGATTGAACATTTTCACCAAAGTCGACATTTAGATCATTGCGTCGAAATCGACCATTTTGACTAAATTTGACTTTTGGTCAAAAGTTGACCTTTTGGGTCAATGAGGTGGTCATTAGGTTGAAAATTAACTTTTTTTTTCAAAAGTTGACCTAATAGGTCAATAATTGGTAATTATGTCAAAATTTACTATTTTGATCAAAATTGACTTTTTAGGCAAATGTCGATCTATTGGGTCAGTAGGTTGGTTATTGGGTCAATGATTGACAATTATGACTAAAGTTGACTTTTTGGTCAAAGATTTACTTATTGGGTTAATAATTGGTCATTAGGTCAAAAATTTTACTATTTTGACCAAAATTGACTTTTTAGTCAAAAGTTGACATATTGGGTCAATGGGTTGGTTATTGGGTCACGGTATAACCATTTTGACCAAAGTTGACTTTTTGGTCAAAAGTTAACCTATTGGGTCAATGGGTTGGTCATTGGGTCGGAAATTGACCATTTTAACTAAACTTGACTTTTTGGTCAAAAGTTCACTTATTAGGTCAATGGGTTTGTCATTGGATCAAAGATTGACCATTTTGATCAAAGTTAACTTTTTGGTCTGAGATTGGCTTACTGGGTCAATTATTGGTCATTTGGTTAAAAATTGACTATTTTGACTAAAATTGAATTTTTTGTTAAAAGTTAACCCATTGGGTCAATGGGGTGGTCATTGGATCAAAAATTGTCCATTTTAACCAAAGATGACTTTTTCTTAAAAGTTGACCTACTGGTCAATGGCTGGTCATTATCGTCGAGGATATACCATTTTGACCAAAGTTGACTTTTTGTCGAGAGATCGACTTCATCGGGTTAATAATTGATCATTAGGTCAAAAATTGACTATTTTGTCCAAAATTGATTTTTTGGTCAAACATTGACCTACTGGGTCAAATTGTTCGTCGTTGGTTAAAAAATTGATCATTTTGACCAAAGTTGACTTTTTGGTTAAAAGTTTACCTTATCGAGTCAATGGGTTGGTCAATGGGTCAAAGATTGATCATTTTGACCATAGTTGACTTTTTGGTCGGATATTGACTTATTGGGTCTAAAATTGGTCATTAGGTCAAAAATTGATTATTTTGACCAAAATTAAATTTTTTGTCAAAAGTTTACCCATTGGGTCAAAGGGGTGGCATTGGGTCAGAAATTGACCATTTTGACCAAAGTTAACTTTTTTGTCAAATGTTAACCTATTTGGTCAATGAGTTGGTAATTGGGTCAAGATTTGACCATTTTGACTGAAGAAAACTTTTTGGTCAAAATTTGATATATTGGGTCAACGGGTAGGTCATTGGGTAAAAAATTGACCATTTTGACCAAAGTTGACTTTTTGGTCAAAAGTTGACCTATTGGGTTAATGGGTTGTCATTAGGTCAAAAATTGACTATTTTGACCAAAATTGACTTTATGGTGAAAAGTTGTCCTGTTGGGTCAATGTGTTTGTCATTTGGTGAAGGATTGATTATTTTGACAAAAATTAACTTTTTGGTCAGAGATTGACTTATTTGGTCATTAATTAGTCATTAGGTCAAAAATTGACTATTAAATATTTTTATAATTAAATTATATTTATAAATAATATACTATACTTAAAAATTTTAAAATAAAAAAATAATATTATATAAAATTATATATATATATATATATATATATATATATATATATATATATATATATATATATATATATATTTATATATACACATATATATTTATTTATTTATAATTTATTTAACTATTAAATATTCTTATAATTAAATTATATTTATAAAAAATATACTATACTTAAAATATTTTAAAAAAATATTATTATATATATATATATATATATATATATATATATATATATATATATATATATATATATATATATATATATACATATATATATTAACTATTAAATTTTTTTATAATTAAATTATATTTAAAAATAATATACTATACTTAAAATATTTAAAATAAAAAAATAATATTAAATAAATTTATATATATTTTTTTATATACCTATATGTAGATTTTTATTTATTAATTTTTAATTATTAAATATTTTTATAATTAAATTGTATTTATAAAAAATATGCTATACTTAAAATATTTAAAATAAAAAAATAATATTAAATAAATTTATATATATAAAATAATATTATATAACCAATAAAATAAAAAAATATATATATATATATATATATATATATATATATATATATATATATATATATATATATATATATATATATATATATATTTATGTATACAGATATAAATTTATTTATTTATAATTTATTTAACTATTAAATATTTTTATGATTAAATTATATTTTTAAATAATAAACTATACTTAAAATATTTAAAATAAAAAAATAATATTAAATAAATATATATATCTATATATATATATATATATATTTATATATACCTATATATATATTAAATAAAAAAATACTATTAAATAAATAAATCTATATCTATATATATATATATATATATATATATTAAAAGGAAAGAGCGTCTCGTGGCTCCCTATGTGTTGATATAATCAAAATATTACAAAATAAGGGGGGAAGAGGATCCCTAATTGTAAAAGATACAAAATATCATGAAACGCACCAGTAAGGGTTCCTCCTTCCGAAGTACAACTCGACGCCAAAACAGGAAAGTAAAGTAATACTCAAATAAGAAGAGCCTAATAAGAGCAAAAAAATAAAACACATAACCCAGCAGATATGGTTCATACAGTGGTACTTCCTCAGGTGGTGCAATAAAAATCCAAAACTTATCGATTGAGGTTACCCAATAATGAAGCAAAAGCTTGAGCCAAAAGCCGAGCCATACTAGCCGATCGTGGGACGGAGCCGAACAGACGACAATGGAGCCGCTCGAGGAAATTCCAAAATCGATCATAACAAAAAGCACCATGCCAACCATAGGAGAAATGTCAAAATATTATATGTATATCAATTTCAGCATAAAAAATAGAAGCGTATAATGCGAAGTGGAAGGAAATAATAAAGGTTTTCTTCCATGTCAGTAAATCCTGGAAAAATAAATCCTAGAACCTTGCAAAATAAATAGTGGTAAGACTGTAGGCCCAATGCAATAACATGCGAAGAATATTTTCAAAAATAAAGCACCTTCCATGGCATCATATCCAGAAAATACATTATATGGTAATCATGAGGTTAATGCATAACTATTTATATGTATATAATTATAGACATATAAATAATAGCATCCAAAAGTGTTTACCAGTGAAGCAAATTCCATGGTAGCAATGAAAAAACCACAAATGCCCCTAAAACCTGATCCATATGTATGTAATAGTATCTAATAGACCTGCAAATTCGATACCAGCATATAAATATAAATGTATATATATATATATATATATATATATATATATATATATATATATATATATATATATATATATATGAAAATAAACCTAGGCATCGTAGAGATCCATAAATAAAGAAACTGTAAAATATTTTTATGCGTGTAGGAAATGGCTCTCTTAGAAAGTTGTGTGCAAGCCTACTTTTGCGGGGGGTTTGGGTTTCAAGCTGCTTCATCACATTATTGAAATTAATCTATTTAAACATTAGATTAATTTTAGGAAAGGTGAGTCGTTATGGGCCTCCTATATGTATGATAAATATTGTAAGATTTATCACCCCTCTTTAGTTGTTTGGAGAAAGGGTGATTCTCCTATGTGAAAGCGTATCCTTTCCACTAGAGTTTGGGCAAATAACCTTACATTTTGGGAGCTGGGTAATGGCAATGTATCATTTTGGTCGGGGTCGATATAGCTAGATACATTTCTACCATCCCCTTTGATCCTAGAAAATATGATACTCCTGTCATTAAATGCACGGCTAAGGGGTCTATCCCCAAAACGGTTTATGTTTCCTTACATCATTTTCATGCAAAACCTTGGGGTAAAAATGTATGGAATCATGCTTTAAGTCCTTCAATGTCCTTTTTAGCTTGGAGAATTTTTCATAATGTTCTTCCTTGCGACGATATTCTTAAGTTGAAAGGCTCCAGTTGGCCTCTCGATGTTCGTTGTGTAAGATTAAGGTGGAGTCGTTACACCATTTATTTCTCACTTGCCCTATCTCTATGTCGATATGGAGGAAAGGGGGCCTTTGCTTTGGTACTAAAGTCAATCTGGGCCAGAATTTATGTGGTTTATGGGATTTTGATCAGAGAGATAAGCATTTTTTAACTTTTTATCCCTTTATTATTTGCTGGTTTTTGTGGATGGCTCGCAATGACGTTAAGCATAAGGGTATTACGGTTTCTATTAACTCTATTTTTTCTAATATTTTGGCATATAGTAACAATGTTTATAAGTGTTGCGGTATGAAGGATGCTTTTTTCTCGGGTATTGCATGTTTTAATCACGAGGCTCCTTCTTTGGCTCCGAGGCGATCTTTGCAACTCCCAATCTTGGTGAGATGGCAGCCTCCTTCCTCTGGTTGGGTGAAATTTAATGTTGACGGTAGATGGAAAACGTCCTGTGCTGGGGTTGGAGGGGTGGCCCGGAGCTCCGATCGGAAGTGTTTGATTTACTTTGCATCTCCGTGTGTTACGGATAATCCACTGGAATCGGAGGCTTATGCTTTACTTTTAGTGGTTTCTATTGCGGTATGTTTAAATTGGCATTATGTTGAAATCGAGACGGATTCAAATATCCTGTTCAATGCATTGAGTGATAAAGGGAAAGTGCCTTGGGACATTCTTTATTATATAAATCGTATTAATAACATGCTCTTCCATATGTACGTTAGATGGAAGTTTATTTATAGAGAAGGCAATAGACCCGCAAATCGGTTAGCTAATATTGGGTCATTGGGTACCCGCTTTCGTGTCGGTACGGATCCGCCTCGGATTTATCTATTTTGCTTACGGGAGATAATTTAGAGGCCCCTTATATTCGGATATATATATATATATATATATATATATATATATATATATATATATATATATATATATATATATATATATATATATATATATATATATATATATAAATTTGTTTATCATTTTTTTAACTATTAAATAATTTTATAATTAAAATATATTTATTAATAATATATTATACTTAAAATATTTAAAATAAAAAATAATGCTAAATAAATTTTTTTATATATATAAATATATATTTATGTACCTCTATATATATATATATTTATTAATAATTTTTTTACTTATTAAAAATTTTTATAATTAAATTATATTTATAAATAATATACTGTCCTTAAAATATTTAAAAAATAATAATATTAAATAAATTTATTTATATATAAAAATATATATTTATGTACCTCTATATATATATATTTACTTAAAATTTTCTTAATTATTAAATATTTTTATAATTAAATTATATTTATAAATAATATACTATACTTAAAATATTTAAAATAAAAAATAATATTATATATATATATATATGTATTTATTTATTTATTAATTTAAAATTTATTTAACTATTAAATATTTTTATGATTAAATTATATTTTTGAATAATATACTATACCTAAAATATTTAAAATAAAAGAATAATATTAAATAAATATATATATCTATATATATATTTATATATACCTATATATATATTTTTATTTATAATTTATTTAATTATTATATATTTTTATAATTAAATTATATTTTTAAATAATATACTATACTTTAAACATTTAAAATAAAAATAATATATATATATATATATATATATATATATATATATATATATATAACTATATTTATTTTTTTATTTATAAATTATTAAATTATTAATTACTTTTTAAATTAAATTAAATTTATAAATAATATACTTTAGTTAAAACATTTAAAATAAAAAAATAATATTTTATATATGTATATTTATATATACCTATATATATATTTATTTATAAATAATTTAATTTTTAAATATTTTTATGATTAAATAATATTTACAAATAATATACTATACTTAAAATTTTTAAAATAAAAAATAATATAATATTATTTATTTATTTATAATTTTTTAATTATTAAATATTTTTATAATTAAATTATATTTATAAATAATATATTATACTTAAAATATTTAAAATAAAAAAAAATTTATATAAATTTATATATATACATATATATGTATATATATATGTATATATATATATATATATATATATATATATATATATATATATATATATATATATATATATATATATATATATATATATATATATATATATATATATATATATATATATATATATATATATATATATATATATATATATATATATTCATATTTATAAATACACATATATATTTATTTATTTATAATTTATTTAACTATTAAATATTTTTATAATTAAATTATATTTATAAATTATATACTATACTTAAAATATTTAAAACAAAAAAATATTAAATAAATTTATATATATATATATATATATATATATATATATATATATATATATATATAATTATAATTTATTTAATTATTAAATCTTTTTATAATTAAATTTATTTATAAATAATATACTTTACTAAAAATATTTAAATTAAAAGAATAATACTATATATATATATATATATATATATATATATGTAAATTTATATATATATATATATATATATACACATAAATTTACATATATATATTTATGTATGTATACATAAATATACCAATTCATTAACCAAATAGGTCAACTTTTGACCAAAAAGTCAACTTTGGTTAAAATGGTCAATGTTTAACCCAATGACCAACCCATTGACCCAATAGGTGTACTCTTGACCAAAAAGTCATCTTTTATCAAAATGGTCAATTCTTGACCCAATTACCAACTCATTGACCAAATAGGTCAACTTTTGACCAAAAGTCAACTTTGGTCAAAACAGTTAATATCTAACCTAATGACCACCCCGTTGACCCAATAGGTTAACTTTTGACCAAAAATTCAATTTTGGTCAAAATAGGTCAACTTTTGACTAAAAAGTAATCTTTGGTCAAAATGGCCAATTTCTGACCCAATGACCACCCCATTGACCCAATAGGTCGGTTTTTGGCCAAAAAGTAAATTTTGGTCAAAATAGTTAATTTTAGATCTAATGACCAATTGTTCACTCAATAAGTTAATCTCTGACCAAAAAGTCAACTTTGGTCAAAATATTCAATCCATAACCCAATGACAAACCCATTTACCCAATATGTCAACTTTTGACCAAATAGTCAATTTTAGTCAAAATAGTCAATTTTTGACTGAATGACCACCAATTGACCCAATAAGTCAACTTTTGACCAAAAAATTAACTTTGGTCAAATGATAAATCAACTTTTGACCAATAAGTCAACTTTTGACCAAAAAAGTTAATTTTAGTTAAAATGGTCAACTTCTGACATAATGACCTCCCGTCAATCTAATGGCTCAACTTTTGACCAAAAATTTAATTTTGGTCGGAATAATTAATTTTCGACCTAATGACCAAGATAGTCAATTTTTTTAATTAATGACCAATTATCGACCTAATAAGTCAATCTCTCGACCAAAAAGTCAACTTTGGACAAAAAGGTCAATGATCGACCCAATGACAAACCCATTACCCAATAAGTCAAATTTATACCAAAAAGTCAATATTTGTCAAAATAGTCAATTTTCGACCTAATGACCACCCATTGACCAAATAGGTCAAGTTTTGACCAAAAAGTCAACTTTAATCAAAATGGGCAATTTTTGACCCAATGATCAACCCATTGACTAAACTGGTCAAATTTTTACCGAAAAGTCAACTTTTTAGGTCAAAATAAACAATTTTTGACCTAATGACCAATTATTGACCCAATAAGTAAATCTCTGACCAAAAAGTCAACTTTTGTCATAATTATCAATCCTCGACCCAATAGGTTTACCCAACATGTCAACCTTCGAAAAAAGATAACTTTGGTCAAAATGGTAAATCCTCGACCCAATAACCAACCCACCGACCCAATAGATCGACTTTTGTCCAAAAAGTCAATTTTGGTCAAAATAGTAAATTTTTTACATAATTACAATTATCGATCTAATAAGTCAACTTTTGAATAAAAAAGTCAATTTATGTCAAAATCGGCAATTTTTGACTTAATGACCACCTCATCGACACAAAAGGTCAACTTTTGACCAAAAAGTCAAATCAGGTCAAAATGGTCAATTTCTAACACAATGACATAAATGTCAACTTTGGTAAAAAGGTCAATCTTTCATCCAACGACCAACCTATCGACCCAAGTTGTTAACTTTCGACTAAAAAGTCAACTTTGGCCAAAATAGTTAATCCTTAACCCAATGACCAACCTATCGACCCAATAGGTTAACTTTTGAAAAAAAGTCAATTTTGCTCAAAATTATCAATCTTCGATCTACTCGATCACCTCATCGACCTAAACAGTCAAATTTCGAACAAAAGAAAACTTTGGTCAAAATTGTCAATCCTTAACCCAATGACCAACCCATTGACCCAATATGTCAACTTTGACCAAAAAGTCAATTTTGATTAAAATAGTCAATTTTTGACCTAATGACCAATTTTTGACCTAGTAAACCAATCTCTATCCAAAAAGTCAACTTTGGTCAAGATGATTAATATTTGACCTAATGCCCAATCCATTGACCTAATAGACATCTTTCGACCAAAAGTCAACTTCGGTCAAAATGATCAATCCTCGACCCAATGACCAACCAATCGACTTAATAGGTCAACATTCGACCAAAAAGTCAATTTCGGTCAAAATAAAAATTTTTGAATTAATGATCAATTATCGACCCAATAAGTCAAACTCTAACCAAATAGCTAAATTTAGTCAAAATAATTAATCATCGATCCAATGACAAACCCATGTATCTA
The DNA here is from genome assembly GCA_022702705.1 of Papilionanthe hookeriana x Papilionanthe teres. Taxonomy (NCBI): domain Eukaryota; kingdom Viridiplantae; phylum Streptophyta; class Magnoliopsida; order Asparagales; family Orchidaceae; genus Papilionanthe; species Papilionanthe hookeriana x Papilionanthe teres. The sequence continues at coordinate 60,781,114 of CM040436.1, forward strand.
ATAGATCAACTATCGACCAAAAAACCAATTTTGGTCAAAATAAGTCAATTTACGACAAAATGACCACCCATTGACCCAATACGCCAACTTTTGACCAAAAAGTCAACTTCAATAAAATGGTCAATTTTTGACCTAATGACTAACCCGTTGCCAAATTAGTCAATTTTCGACCAAAAAGTCAACTTTTCGTCAAAATAGATAATTTTTTACCTAACGACCAATTATAAACCCAATAAGTAAATCTTTGACCAAAAGTCAACTTTGGTCATAATTGTCAATCCTTTACCCAATAACCAACCCATCGACTCCAATAGATCGACTTTCGACCAAAAGTCAATTTAGGTCAAAAAAGTAAATTTTTGACATAATTACCAATTATTGACCCATTAGGTCAACTTTTGAACCAAAAAGTCAATTTTGGTCAAAATTATCAATTTTTGACCTAATGACCACCTCATTGACCCAAAAGGTCAACTTTTGACCAAAAGTCAAATTTAGTCAAAATGATCAATTTCTGACACAATGACCTAAATGTAAACTTTGATGAAAATGTTCAATCCTTCATCCAATAACCAACCAATTGACCCAATTTGTTAAATTTTGACTAAAAACTCAACTTTGGCCAAAATGGTTAATCCTTGACTGAATGACCAACCTATCGACCCAATAAGTCAACTTTCGACCAAAAAGTCAATTTTGCTCAAAATTATCAATTTTTGACCTACTAACCTCCTCATTGACCTAAATAGGACAAATTTCGACCAAAAGATAACTTTGGTCAAAATAGTCAATCTTTAACCCAATGACCAACTTATCGACCTAATAAGTCAACTTTCGACCAAAAAGTCAATTTTGATTAAAATAGTCAATTTTTGACTTAATGACCAATTTTTTACCCAACAAACCAATCTCTGACCAAAAAGTCAACTTTGGTAAAGATACTTAATTTTTGACCTGATGCCCAACCTATTGACCCAAAAGGTCATCTTTTGACCAAAAAGTCAACTTTGGTCAAAATGGTCAACTCTCGACCCTATGACCAACCCATTGGCCTAAAAGGTCCAAATTCGACCAAAAAGTCAATTTTGGTCAAAATAAACAATTTTCGAATTAATGACCCAATAAGTCAATCTCTGACCAAAAAGTTAACTTTGGTCAATATGGTCAATCCTTGATCCAATGACAAACTCATTGATCCAATAGGTCAACTTTTGACCAAAAAGCAAATTTTGGTCAAAATAGTCAATTTATATATTTATATATACCTATATATATTTTTATTTATATTTTACTTAACTATTAAATATTCGTATAATTAAATTATATTTATAAATAATAAACTATACTTAAAACATTTAAAATGAAAAAATTATTATATATATATATATATTTATTTATTTATAATTTATTTAACAATTTAATATTTTTATAAATAAATTATATTTATAAATAATATGCTATACTTAAAATATTTAAAATTAAAAATTAATATAAAATAAATTTATTTATATATATATATATATAAATATATATATATATAGTTATTTATAATTTTGTTAACTATTAAATATTTTTATAATTAAATTATATTTATAAATAATATACTATACTTAAAATATTTAAAATAAAAAATAATATTAAATATATATATATATATATATATATATATATATATATATATATATATATATATGTATTTATAACTTATTTAATTATTAAATATTTTTATAATTAAATTATATTTATAAATAATATAATATACTTAAAACATTTAAAATAAAAAAATAATTTTACATTATATATATATATATATATATATATATATATATATATATATATATATATATATATATATATATATATATATATTTATTTATTTATTTATTTATATATACACATATATATTTATTTAATTATAATTTATTTAACTAATAAATATTTTTATAATTAAATTATATTTATAAATAATATATTATACTTAAAATATTTAAAAAATATATTATTAAATATATATATATATATATATATATATATAATTTTTTTAACTATTAAATATTTTTATAAATTAAATTATATATTAAATAATATACTATACTTAAAATATTTAAAATAAAAAAATAATATATATATATATATATATATATATATATATATATATATATATATATATATATATATATATATACTTATATATACGTATATAAATTTATTTTTTTATAATTTATTTAACTATTAAATATTTTAATGATGATGCTGAAAGTACGTTTGACCTTAGTGATCTTAATAGCGTTAATAATAATAAAACTTTTCATTTTTACCGTCGCATTAAGTAAAAGAAGTTGATGAGGCTTTAAAGAAAACCAAGGGGGTAAAGTCTGTAGGACCTGATGATATCCCAATTGAAGTGTGGAAATGTTTAGGTGATTTTGGGGTTTCCTGTCTTACTAAACTTTTTAATATTATTTTAAAAACTAAAAGGATGCCTGAGGAGTGGAGAAAGAGCATTTTGGTCCCCATTTTTAAGAATAAAGGAGATGCACAAGAGTGTGCAAATTATAGAGGAATTAAATTGATGTGTCATACTTTAAAATTATGGGAGAGGGTAATCGAATATAGGTTAAGAGGTATTACGAAGATTTCTCATAATCAATTTGGTATTATGCCGGGCAGTGTCTACCATGGAAGCTATACATTTATCGAGAGGTTTGATGGAGAAGTACGGAGATAATAAGGAGGATCTACATTTGATTTTTATTGATTTAGAAAAAGCTTACGATAAGGTTCCTAGAGATGTTCTTTGGAGAGTCCTCGAGAAGAAAGGTGTTGATATAACTTATATTCAAGTCATTAAAGATATGTATGCTAGAGCCGTTACATGTGTTCGAACCGAAGGAGGATTGACCAAGTATTTTACTATTTCGTTGGTTTACATCAAGGATCGGCTTTAAGCCCATATCTTTTCGCTTTATTTATGGATGGTCTTACCGGGCATTTACTAGAGGATGTACCTCGGTGTATGCTATTTGCCGATGATATCCTCCTTGTGGATAAGACAAGAGAAAAAGTCCAGAAAAACTTGAATTATAGAGGTCTACATCGGAGTCTAAAGGTCTTCGTTCGAGTAGAACTAAAACCGAATACATGGAATGTAATTTTAGTAATAAGTAGGTCTAGTGACAAAGAGGTAACTTTGGGTGATCAAATTTTTAAAAGGTGTGAACGATTTAGATATCTCTGGTCCATTGTTCAAAGCGACGGGGATATAGATGGGGTTGTTAATAAGAGAATTCAGTGTTGGTTGGTCGAAGTGAGGAATGTGTCCGGCCTATTGTGTGATGAAAAGTACCGCTAGATCGAAAGGAAAATTTTATAAGATGGTGGTGAGACCTTCAATGCTCTATGGTACTGAATGTCGTGCCTTTAAAAGAGAAGCATAATGTTAAGTTAAGTGTTGCCGAGATGAGAATGATTAGGTGGATGAGTGGCTTTACACTTAGAGACGTAATGCGAAATGAATATATCCGTAATAAGGTTGGAGTCGCACCAGATGACGGATAAAATTGAGAGAGTCGCCTTAGATGGTTTGGTCACATTAAACGTCGACCACCTCGATGATCCGATTAGGAGAGTAGATGTTTTAAATACAACTTATGTTAAGAAAGGCAGAGATGCGTACCTAGGAAAACTTCGGGCTAATCGCATAAAAAATGATCTTAATTTATTAGAATTGAACGAAAATTCGACACTAAATCGGACGCAATGGAAAAAAAGGATTCATGTAGCCGACCCCACTTAGTGCGATTATGGCTTTGTTGTTGTTGTATTAAATATTTTTATGATTAAATTATATATATAAATATTATACTATGCTTAAAAATTTTAAAATAAAAAATAATATTATATAAATTTATTTAACTATTAAAAATTTTATAATTAAATTGTATTTGTAAATAATATCATATACTTAAAATATATCATTTACCTATATATATTTTTAATTATAACTTACATAACTATTAAATATTTTTATAATTAAATTACATTTATAAATAATAAACTTTACTTAAAACATTTAAAATAAAAATTTATTTTATATATTTATTTTTTTATTTATAATTTATTTAACAATTAAATATTTTTATAAATAAATTATATTTATAAATGATATACTATACTTAAAATATTTAAAATTAAAAATATATATATAATAAATTTATATATATATATAAATATATATATATATATATATATATATATATATAGTGTTATTTATTTATTTATAATTTATTTAATTATTAAATATTTTTATAATTAAATTATATTTATAAATAATATACTATACTAAAAACATTTAAAATAAAAAAATAATTTTACATAAATAAATATATATATATATATATATATATATATATATATATATATATATATATATATATATATATATATATATATATATATATATATATATATATATATATATAAACACATATATATTTATTTTTTTATTATTTATTTAACTATTAAATATTTTTATGATTAAATTATATTTATAAATAATATACTATACTTAAAAAATTAAAAATAAAAAATAATATTATATAAAATTATATATATATACATATATATATATATATATATATATATATATATATATATATATATATATATATATATATATATATATATATATATATATATATATATTTATATATAAACAAATATATTTAATTATTTATAATTTATTTAACAATTAAAAAAATTTATAATTAAATTGTATTTATAAATAATATCATATACTTAAAATATTTAAAATAAAAGAATAATGTTAAATAAATTTATATATTTTTTTATTTATAATTTACGTAACTATTAACTTTTTTTATAATTAAATTATATTTATAAATAATAGACTATACTTAAATAATTTAAAATAAAACATTATTTTCTATATATATTTATTTATTTTTAATTTATTTAACAATTAAATATTTTTATAAATAAATTATATTTATAAATAATATACTATACTTAAAATATTTAAAATTAACAAATAATATAAAATGAATTTATATATATATATATATATTTAAGTATTCAATCTCTCGACAAAAAAGTCAACTTTGGTCAAAATGATCAATCCTTTACCCAATGACAAACTCATTATCAAAATAGATCAACTTCGATCAAAAAGTCAATTTTGTTCAAAATAATCATTTTTGGACCTAATGACCACCTTTCGACTCGTATATGTCAACTTTTGAACAAAAAGTCAACTTTGGTCAAAATGGTCACTTTTCGACACAATGACCAACCCATCGACCCAATAGATCAACTTTTTCATTAAAAAGTCATCTTCGGTCAAAATGGTCAATCTCGACCCAATTACTAACTCATCGACCAAATAGGTCAACTTTCGTCCAAAAAGTCAACTTTGGTCAAAATAGTCTTTTTAACCCAATGAAGAACCCATCGACCCAATAGTCTACTTTTGACCAAAAAGTCATCTTTGGTCAAAATGGTTAATTCTTGACCCAATTACAAACTCACTGACCAAATAGGTCAATTATTGACCAAAAGTCAACTTTGGTCAAAATAGTCAATATCTGACCCATTGACCCAATAGGTTATCTTTTGACTAAAAATTCAATTTTGGTCAAAATATGTCAACTTTCGACCAAAAAGTAATCTTTGGTCAAAATGGCCAATTTCTCGACCCAATGACCAACCCATCGACCTAATAGGTCGGTTTCTGATCGAAAAGTAAATTTTGGTCAAAATAGTTAATTTTTGATCTAATGACCAATTATTCACTCAATAAGTTAATCTCTCGACCAAAAATCAACTTTGGTCAAAATTTTCAATCCTTAACCCAATGACAAACCCATCGATCTAATATGTCAACTTTTGACCAAATTGTCAATTTTTGTCAAATAGTCAATTTTTGATCGAATGATCATCAATTGACCTAATAAATCAACTTTTGACCAAAAAGTCAACTTTGGTCAAATGATAAGTCATCTTTTCGACTAATAAGTCAACTTTAGACCAAAATAGATCAACTTTCGACTGTAAAAGTTAATTTTAGTCAAAATCCTCAACTTCGACATAATTACCTCCCGTTGACTCCAATGACTCAACTTTTGATCAAAAATTTAATTTTGGTCAAAAAAATTAATTTTTGACATAATGACCAAAATTGTCAATTTTTTAAATTAATGACCAATTATCGACTAATTAGTCAATCTCTCACCAAAAAGTCAACTTGGACAAAATAATTAATGATTGATCCAATGACAAACCCATTGCCCAATAAGTCAAATTTTGACCAAAAAGTCAATTTTGGTCAAAATAGTCAATTTTTTACCTAATGACCACCCATTGAACAAATAGATCAACTTTTGACCAAAAAGTCAACTTTGGTCAAAATGGTCAATTTTTGACCTAATGACCAACCCATCGACTAAATTAATCAAATTTTGATCGAAAAGTCAAATTTTTAGGTCAAAATGCAGACAATATTTGACCTAATGACCAATTATTGACCCAATAAGTAAATCTCCGACCAAAAAGTCAACTTTGGTCATAATTATCAATCCTCGACCCAATGACCAACCCATCGACCCAACATGTCAACCTTCGAATAAAAAGATAACTTTGGTCAAAATGGTAAATCCTCGACCCAATAACTAACCCACCGACCCAAAAGATCGACTTTTGTCCAAAAAGTCAATTTTGGTCAAAATAGTAAATTTTTACATAATTGCCAATTATCGATCTAATCGATCAACTTTTGAACAAAAAGCCAATTTTGGTCAAAATCGCAATTTTCGACCTAATGACCACCTCATTGACCCAAACGGTCAACTTTTGACCAAAAAGTCAAATTGTGTCAAAATTGTCAATTTCTAACACAATGACATAAATGTCAACTTTGGTGAAAAAGGTCAATCCTTCATCCAATGACCAACCCATTGACCCAATTTGTTAACTTTGACTAAAAAGTCAACTTTGGCCAAAAAAGTTAATTTTCGACCCAATGACCAACCTATTGACTTAATAGGTCAACTTTTGACCATAAAGTCAATTTTGCTCAAAATTATCAATTTTTGATCTATCGACCGCCTCATCGACTCTAAATAAGTGAAATTTCGACTAAAAGACAACTTTCGTCAAAATTGTCAATCCTTATACTAATGACCAACCCATCGACCCAATATGTCAACTTTGACCAAAAAGTCAATTTTGATTAAAATAATCAATTTTCGACCTAATGACCAATTTTTTACCCAAGAAACCAATCTCGATCCAAAAAGTCAACTTTGGTCGGATGGTTAATCTTCGACCTAATGCCTAACTCATCAATCTAATAGACATCTTTCGACCAAACAATCAACTTTGGTCAAAATGATCAATCCTCGACCCAATGACCAACCCATCGCCTAATCAGTCAACATTTTACCAAAAAGTCAATTTCGGTCAAAATAAAAAAAAAATTGAATTAATGACCAATTAATGACCCAATAAGTCAATCTCTGACCAAATAGTAAACTTTAGTCAAAATGGTCAATCCTTGATCCAATAACAAACCCATAGACCCAATCGGTCAACTTTTGACCAAAAAACCAATTTTGGTCAAAATAGTAAATTTTTTACCAAATGACCACCCATTGACCAATAGGTCAACTTTAGACCAAAAAAGTCAACTTTGGTTAAAATGGAAAATTTTTGACACAATGACCAACCCATCGACCCAATAGGTCAACTTTTGACAAAAAAGTCATCTTTGGTAAAAATGGTCAACTTCTTGATCCAATTACCAACACGTTAGCCAAATATGTCAACTTTCGACCAAAAAGTCAACTTTAGTCAAAATGATCAATTTCTCGACCCAAAGACCTCCCGGTTGATCTAATGAGTTAACTTTTGATCAAAAATTTAATCTTGGTCAAAATAATCAATTTTCGACATAATGACTAATTAATGACCAAATAAGTCAATCTCTCGACCAAAAAGTTAATTTTTGTCAAAATAATCAATCCTTCACCTAATGATAAACACATTGACCCAACAGACAACCTTCGACCAAAACGTCAATTTTGGATAAAATAGCTAATTTTTGACCTAATGACCACCCATTAACCCAATAGGTCAACTTTTGACCAAAAAGTCAACTTTGGTCAAAATTAATTTTGGACAAAATCATCAATGATTGACCCAATGACAAACCCATTGCCCAAAAAGTTAAATTTTGACCAAAAAGTCAATTTTGGTCAAAATAGTCAATTTTTGACCTAATGACCACCCATTGACCAAATAGGACAACTTTTGACCAAAAAGTCTACTTTGGTCAAAATGGTCAATTTTTGACCCAATGATCAACCCATCGACTAAATTGGTCAAATTTTGACCGAAAAGTCAACTTTTAGTAAATCCTTTGACTAAATTTTGACTAAATTGAATTAATGACAAACTCATTGACCCAACATGTCAACCTTTGAACAAAAAGATAACTTTGGTCAAAATGGTAAATCCTTGACCCAATAACCAACCCACAAACCCAATAGATCGACTTTTGTCCAAAAAGTCAATTTTGGTCAAAATAGTAAATTTTTTACATAATTGCCAATTATCAATCTAACAGTCAACTTTTGAACAAAAAGCCAATTTTGGTCAAAATTGGCAATTTTTGACCTAATGACCACCTCATTGACCCAAAAGGTCAACTTTTGACCAAAAAGTCAAATTAGGTCAAAATGGTTAATTTCTGACACAATTACCTAAATGTCAACTTTGGCGAAAAAGGTCAATCCTTCATCCAATGACCAACCCCTTGACCGAATTTGTTAACTTTTGACTAAAAAGTCAACTTTAGCCAAACTAGTTAATTCTCGACTCGATGACCAACCTATTGACCTAATAGGTCAACTTTTGACCAAAAAGACAATTTTGCTCAAAATATTCAATTTTTGATCTACTGACCGCCTCATTGACCTAAATAGGTCAAATTTTGACCAAAAGACAACTTTGGTCAAAATTGTCAATCCTTATCCCAATGACCAACCCAATTTGTCAACTTTGACCAAAAAGTCAATTTTGATTAAAATAGTCAATTTTTAACCTAATGACCAATTTTTTACCCAGTAAACCAATCTCGATCCAAAAATCAACTTTGGTCGATGATGATCAATCTCGACCCAATGTCCAACCCATTGAACCAATAGGACATCTTTTGACCAAAAAGTCAACTTTGGTCAAAATGATCAATCTTTGACCCAATGACCAACTAATTGGCCTAATAGGTCAACACTTGACCAAAAAGTCAATTTCGGTCAAAATAAAAAAATTTTGAATTAATGACCAATTATTGACCCAATAAGTCTATCTCTGACCAAATAGTCAACTTTAGTCAAAATGGTCAACCCTTGATCCAATGACAAACCCATAGACCCAATAGGTCAACTTTTGACCAAAAAACTAATTTTTGTCAAAATAGTTAATTTTTGACCAAATGACCACCCATTGACCCATAGGTCAACTTTTGACCAAAAAGTCAACTTTGGTAAAAATGGACAATTTTTGACCCAATGACCAACCCATTGACCCCATAGGTCACCTTTTGACCAAAAAAGTCATCTTTGGCAAAAATGGTCAACTTCTTGATCCAATTACCAACACATCGCCAAATATGTCAACTTTCGACCAAAAAGTCAACTTTGGTCAAAATGATCAATTCTCGACCCGATGACCTCCCCGTTGACTCAATCGAATTAACTTTTGACCAAAAATTCAATCTTGGTCAAAATAGTCAATTAATGACCTAATGACCAATTAATGACCATATAAGTCAATCTCTGACCAAAAAGTTAATTTTTGTCAAAATAATCAATCCTTCACCCATTAATAAACACATTGACCCAACAAGACAACCTTTGACCAAAAAGTCAATTTTTGACCTAATGACCACCCATTAACCTAATAGGTTAACTTTTGACCAAAAAGTCAACTTTGTTCAAAATGGTATGTATATATACATATATATTTATATAATATTATTTTTTTATTTTAAATATTTTAAGTATAGTATATTATTTATAAATATAATTTAAATATAAAAATATTGAATAGTTAAATAAATTATAAATAAAATATAAATATATGTATATATAAATAAATAAATAAATAAATAAATAAATATATATATATTAGTATTTTTTTATTTTAAATGTTTTAAGTATAGTATATTATTTATAAATACAATATAAGTATAAAAATATTTAATAATTAACTAATTTATAAATAAAAATATTGGGTCAATGGGTTTATCATTGGGTCAAGGATTGACCATTTTGACCAAAGTTCACTTTTTGGTTAGAGATTAGCTTATTGGGTCAATAATTGGTCATTAATTAAAAAATTGACTATTTTGACCAAAATTGGCTTTTTGGTCAAAAGTTGACCTATTGGGTCAATGGGTTTGTCATTGGATCAAAGATTGACCATTTTGACCAACGTTAACTTTTTGGTCAGAGATTGACTTGTTAGTAGGTCAAAAATTGTTTATTTTGACCAAAATCGACTTTTTGGTCAAATTTCGACCTATTAGGCCAATGGGTCGGTCATCGGGTCAAGGATCGACCATTTCGACCAAATTCGACTTTTGGTCAAATAATGACCTATTGGGTCAATGGGTTGAGCATTAGGTCAAAGATTAACCATCTTGACCAAAGTTGACTTTTTGGTCAAAGATTGGTTTATTGTGTCAAGAATTGGTCATTAAGTCAAAAATTGACTATTTTAATCAAAATTGACTGTTTAATCAAAAGTTAACCTATTGGGTCAATGAGTTGGTCATTGGGTTAAGGATTGACTATTTTTAACAAAGTTGTCTTTTGGTCAAAATTTGACCTATTTAGGTCAATGTGGCGGTCAGTAGGTCAAAAATTGATAATTTTGAGCAAAATTGACTTTTGGTCAAAAGTCAATCCATCGAGTCAATAGGTTGGTCATTGGGTCAAGGATTAACCATTTTGGCCAAATTTGACTTTTTAGTAAAAAGTTAACAAATTGGGTCAATTGGTTGGTCATTGGATGAAGGATTGAACATTTTCACCAAAGTTGACATTTAGATCATTGCGTCAGAAATTGACCATTTTGACTAAATTTGACTTTTGGTCAAAAGTTGACCTTTTGGGTCAATGAGGTGGTCATTAGGTTGAAAATTAACTTTTTTTTTCAAAAGTTGACCTAATAGGTCAATAATTGGTAATTATGTCAAAATTTACTATTTTGATCAAAATCGACTTTTAGGCAAATGTCGATCTATCGGGTCAAGAGGTTGGTTATCGGGTCAATGATCGACAATTATGACTAAAGTTGACTTTTTGGTCAAAGATTTACTTATTGGGTTAATAATCGGTCATTAGGTCAAAAATTTGACTATTTTGACTAAAATCGACTTTTTAGTCAAAAGTTGACATATCGGGTCAATGGGTCGAGTTATTGGTCACTGTATAACCATTTTGACCAAAGTTGACTTTTTGGTCAAAAGTTAACCTATCGGGTCAATGGGTTGGTCATTGGTCTGAAATCGACCATTTTAACTAAACTTGACTTTTTGGTCAAAAGTTCACTTATTGTGTCAATGGGTTTGTCATTGGATCAAAGATCGACCATTTTGATCAAAGTTAACTTTTTGGTCCGAGATCGTACTTATCGGGTCAATTATCGGTCATTTGGTTAAAAATCGACTATTTTGACTAAAATTGAATTTTTTGTTAAAAGTTAACCCATTGGGTCAATGGGGTGGTCATTGGATCAAAAATTGTCCATTTTAACCAAAGATGACTTTTTCTTAAAAGTTGACCTACTGGGTCAATGGGTTGGTCATTGGGTCAAGGATATACCATTTTGACCAAAGTTGACTTTTTTGTCAGAGATTGGCTTACTGGGTTAATAATTGATCATTAGGTCAAAAATTGACTATTTTGTCCAAAATTGATTTTTTGGTCAAACATTGACCTACTGGGTCAAATTGTTCGTCGTTGGTTAAAAAATTGATCATTTTGACCAAAGTTGACTTTTTGGTTAAAAGTTTACCTATTGGGTCAATGGGTTGGTCATTGGGTCAAAGATTGATCATTTTGACCATAGTTGACTTTTTGGTCAGATATTGACTTATTGGGTCTAAAATTGGTCATTAGGTCAAAAATCGATTATTTTGACCAAAATTAAATTTTTTGTCAAAAGTTTACCCATTGGGTCAAAGGTGGCATTGGGTCGAAATTGACCATTTTGACCAAAGTTAACTTTTTTGTCAAATGTTAACCTATTTGGTCAATGAGTTGGTAATCGGGTCAAGATTCGACCATTTTGATCGAAGAAAACTTTTGGTCAAAATTTGATATATTAGGTCAACGGTAGGTCATCGGGTAAAAATTGACCATTTTGACCAAAGTTGACTTTTTGGTCAAAAGTCGACCTATCGGGTTAATGGGTTGTCATTAGGTCAAAAATCGACTAGTTTGACCAAAATCGACTTTATAGTCAAAAGTCATTCCGTTGGGTCAATGTGTTTATTATTTGGTGAAGGATTGATTATTTTGACAAAAATTAACTTTTTGGTCGAGATCGACTTATTTGGTCATTAATTAATCATTAGGTCAAAAATCGACTATTAAATATTTTTATAATTAAATTATATTTATAAATAATATACTATACTTAAAAATTTTAAAATAAAAAAATAATATTATATAAAATTATATATATATATATATATATATATATATATATATATATATATATATATACACATATATATTTATTTATTTATAATTTATTTAACTATTAAATATTCTTATAATTAAATTATATTTATAAAAAATATACTATACTTAAAATATTTTAAAAAATATTATTAAATATATATATATATATATATATATATATATATATATATATATATATATATATATATATATATATATATATATATATACATATATATATTAACTATTAAATTTTTTTATAATTAAATTATATTTAAAAATAATATACTATACTTAAAATATTTAAAATAAAAAAATAATATTAAATAAATTTATATATATTTTTTTATATACCTATATGTAGATTTTTATTTATTAATTTTTAATTATTAAATATTTTTATAATTAAATTGTATTTATAAAAAATATGCTATACTTAAAATATTTAAAATAAAAAATAATATTAAATAAATTTATATATATAAAATAATATTATATAACCAATAAAATAAAAATATTATATATATATATATATATATATATATATATATATATATATATATATATATATATATTTATGTATACAGATATAAATTTATTTATTTATAATTTATTTAACTATTAAATATTTTTATGATTAAATTATATTTTTAAATAATAAACTATACTTAAAATATTTAAAATAAAAAATAATATTAAATAAATATATATATCTATATATATATATATATATATTTATATATACCTATATATATATTAAATAAAAAAATACTATTAAATAAATAAATCTATATCTATATCTATATATATATATATATATATATATATATATATATATATATATATATATATATATATATATATATATTAAAAGGAAAGAGCGTCTCGTGGCTCCCTACGTGTTGATATAATCAAAATATTACAAAATAAGGGGGGAAGAGGATCCCTAATTGTAAAAGATACAAAATATCATGAAACGCACCCGTAAGGGTTCCTCCTTCCGAAGTACAACTCGACGCCAAAACAGGAAAGTAAAGTAATACTCAAATAAGAAGAGCCTAATAAGAGCAAAAAAATAAAACACATAACCTGCACAGATATGGTTCATACAGTGGTACTTCCTCAGGTGGTGCAATAAAAATCCAAAACTTATCGATTGAGGTTACCCAATAATGAAGCAAAAGCTTGAGCCAAAAGCCGAGCCATACTAGCCGATCGTGGGACGGAGCCGAACAGACGACAATGGAGCCGCTCGAGGAAATTCCAAAATCGATCATAACAAAAAGCACCATGCCAACCATAGGAGAAATGTCAAAATATTATATGTATATCAATTTCAGCATAAAAAATAGAAGCGTATAATGCGAAGTGGAAGGAAATAATAAAGGTTTTCTTCCATGTCAGTAAATCCTGGAAAAATAAATCCTAGAACCTTGCAAAATAAATAGTGGTAAGACTGTAGGCCCAATGCAATAACATGCGAAGAATATTTTCAAAAATAAAGCACCTTCCATGGCATCATATCCAGAAAATACATTATATGGTAATCATGAGGTTAATGCATAACTATTTATATGTATATAATTATAGACATATAAATAATAGCATCCAAAAGTGTTTACCAGTGAAGCAAATTCCATGGTAGCAATGAAAAAACCACAAATGCCCCTAAAACCTGATCCATATGTATGTAATAGTATCTAATAGACCTGCAAATTCGATACCAGCATATAAATATAAATGTATATATATATATATATATATATATATATATATATATATATATATATATATATATATATATATATATATATATATGAAAATAAACCTAGGCATCGTAGAGATCCATAAATAAAGAAACTGTAAAATATTTTTATGCGTGTAGGAAATGGCTCTCTTAGAAAGTTGTGTGCAAGCCTACTTTTGCGGGGGGTTTGGGTTTCAAGCTGCTTCATCACATTATTGAAATTAATCTATTTAAACATTAGATTAATTTTAGGAAAGGTGAGTCGTTATGGGCCTCCTATATGTATGATAAATATTGTAAGATTTATCACCCCTCTTTAGTTGTTTGGAGAAAGGGTGATTCTCCTATGTGAAAGTGTATCCTTTCCACTAGAGTTTGGGCAAATAACCTTACATTTTGGGAGCTGGGTAATGGCAATGTATCATTTTGGCATGATTCTTGGTCGAATGTTCCTCTTGATCCTCCATTTTCGGGTTGATGGTCTTCTTGTGTCCGATACAAGGATAGATTAACATTAGAATATTCCACTTCTTAACCAATTGGTCGGGGTCGATATAGCTAGATACATTTCTACCATCCCCTTTGATCCTAGAAAATATGATACTCCTGTCATCAAATGCACGGCTAAGGGGTCTATCCCCAAAACGGTTTATGTTTCCTTACATCATTTTCATGCAAAACCTTGGGGTAAAAATGTATGGAATCATGCTTTAAGTCCTTCAATGTCCTTTTTAGCTTGGAGAATTTTTCATAATGTTCTTCCTTGCGACGATATTCTTAAGTTGAAAGGCTCCAGTTGGCCTCTCGATGTTCGTTGTGTAAGATTAAGGTGGAGTCGTTACACCATTTATTTCTCACTTGCCCTATCTCTATGTCGATATGGAGGAAAGGGGGCCTTTGCTTTGGTACTAAAGTCAATCTGGGCCAGAATTTATGTGGTTTATGGGATTTTGATCAGAGAGATAAGCATTTTTTAACTTTTTATCCCTTTATTATTTGCTGGTTTTTGTGGATGGCTCGCAATGACGTTAAGAATAAGGGTATTACGGTTTCTATTAACTCTATTTTTTCTAATATTTTGGCATATAGTAACAATGTTTATAAGTGTTGCGGTATGAAGGATGCTTTTTTCTCGGGTATTGCATGTTTTAATCACGAGGCTCCTTCTTTGGCTCCGAGGCGATCTTTGCAACTCCCAATCTTGGTGAGATGGCAGCCTCCTTCCTCCGGTTGGGTGAAATTTAATGTTGACGGTAGATGGAAAACGTCCCGTGCTGGGGTTGGAGGGGTGGCCCGGAGCTCCGATCGGAAGTGTTTGATTTACTTTGCATCTCCGTGTGTTACGGATAATCCACTCGGAATCGGAGGCTTATGCTTTACTTTTAGTGGTTTCTATTGCGGTATGTTTAAATTGGCATTATGTTGAAATCGAGACGGATTCAAATATCCTGTTCAATGCATTGAGTGATAAAGGGAAAGTGCCTTGGGACATTCTTTATTATATAAATCGTATTAATAACATGCTCTTCCATATGTACGTTAGATGGAAGTTTATTTATAGAGAAGGCAATAGACCTGCAAATCGGTTAGCTAATATTGGGTCATTGGGTACCCGCTTTCGTGTCGGTACGGATCCGCCTCGGATTTATCTATTTTGCTTACGGGAGATAATTTAGAGGCCCCTTATATTCGGATATATATATATATATATATATATATATATATATATATATATATATATATATATATATATATATATATATATATAAATTTGTTTATCATTTTTTTAACTATTAAATAATTTTATAATTAAAATATATTTATTAATAATATATTATACTTAAAATATTTAAAATAAAAAATAATGCTAAATAAATTTTTTTATATATATAAATATATATTTATGTACCTCTATATATATATATATATATTTATTAATAATTTTTTTACTTATTAAAAATTTTTATAATTAAATTATATTTATAAATAATATACTGTCCTTAAAATATTTAAAAAATAATAATATTAAATAAATTTATTTATATATAAAAATATATATTTATGTACCTCTATATATATATATTTACTTAAAATTTTCTTAATTATTAAATATTTTTATAATTAAATTATATTTATAAATAATATACTATACTTAAAATATTTAAAATAAAAAAATAATATTATATATATATATATGTATTTATTTATTTATTAATTTAAAATTTATTTAACTATTAAATATTTTTATGATTAAATTATATTTTTGAATAATATACTATACCTAAAATATTTAAAATAAAAGAATAATATTAAATAAATATATATATCTATATATATATTTATATATACCTATATATATATTTTTATTTATAATTTATTTAATTATTATATATTTTTATAATTAAATTATATTTTTAAATAATATACTATACTTTAAACATTTAAAATAAAAAAATAATATTATATATATATATATATATATATATATATATATATATATATATATAACTATATTTATTTTTTTATTTATAAATTATTAAATTATTAATTACTTTTTAAATTAAATTAAATTTATAAATAATATACTTTAGTTAAAACATTTAAAATAAAAAATAATATTTTATATATGTATATTTATATATACCTATATATATATTTATTTATAAATAATTTAATTTTTAAATATTTTTATGATTAAATAATATTTACAAATAATATACTATACTTAAAATTTTTAAAATAAAAAAATAATATAATATTATTTATTTATTTATAATTTTTTAATTATTAAATATTTTTATAATTAAATTATATTTATAAATAATATATTATACTTAAAATATTTAAAATAAAAAAAATTTATATAAATTTATATATATACATATATATGTATATATATATGTATATATATATATATATATATATATATATATATATATATATATATATATATTCATATTTATAAATACACATATATATTTATTTATTTATAATTTATTTAACTATTAAATATTTTTATAATTAAATTATATTTATAAATTATATACTATACTTAAAATATTTAAAACAAAAAAATATTAAATAAATTTATATATATATATATATATATATATATATATATATATATATATATATATATATATATATATAATTATAATTTATTTAATTATTAAATCTTTTTATAAATAATATACTTTACTAAAACTATTTAAATTAAAAGAATAATAGTATATATATATATATATATATATATGTAAATTTATATATATATATATATATACACATAAATTTACATATATATATTTATGTATGTATACATAAATATACCAATTCATTAACCAAATAGGTCAACTTTTCGACCAAAAAGTCAACTTTGGTTAAAATGGTCAATGTTTAACCCAATGACCAACCCATCGACCTAATAGTGTACTCTCGACCAAAAAGTCATCTTTTATCAAAATGGTCAATTCTCGACCCAATTACCAACTCATCGACCAAATAGTCAACTTTCGACCAAAAGTCAACTTTGGTCAAAATAGTAAATATCTAACCCAATGACCACCCCGTTGACCCAATAGGTTAACTTTTGACCAAAAATTCAATTTTGGTCAAAATAAGTCAACTTTTGACTAAAAAGTAATCTTTGGTCAAAATGGCCAATTTCTGACCCAATGACCACCCCATCGATCTAATAGCTCGGTTTTTGGCCAAAAAGTAAATTTTGGTCAAAATAGTTAATTTTAGATCTAATGACCAATTGTTCACTCAATAAGTTAATCTCTGACCAAAAAGTCAACTTTGGTCAAAATATTCAATCCATAACCCAATGACAAACCCATTTACCCAATATGTCAACTTTTGACCAAATAGTCAATTTTAGTCAAAATAGTCAATTTTTGACTGAATGACCACCAATTGACCCAATAAGTCAACTTTTGACCAAAAAATTAACTTTGGTCAAATGATAAATCAACTTTTGACCAATAAGTCAACTTTTCGACCAAAAAAGTTAATTTTAGTTAAAATGGTCAACTTCGACATAATGACCTCCCGTCGACCCAATGGCTCAACTTTTGACCAAAAATTTAATTTTGGTCAGAATAATTAATTTTTGACCTAATGACCAAGATAGTCAATTTTTTTAATTAATGACCAATTATTGACCCAATAAGTCAATCTCTGACCAAAAAGTCAACTTTGGACAAAAAGGTCAATGATTGACCCAATGACAAACCCATTACCCAATAAGTCAAATTTATACCAAAAAGTCAATTTTTGTCAAAATAGTCAATTTTTGACCTAATGACCACCCATTGACCAAATAGGTCAAGTTTTGACCAAAAAGTCAACTTTAATCAAAATGGGCAATTTTTGACCCAATGATCAACCCATTGACTAAACCGGTCAAATTTTACCGAAAAGTCAACTTTTTAGGTCAAAATAAACAATTTTTGACCTAATGACCAATTATTGACCCAATAAGTAAATCTCTGACCAAAAAGTCAACTTTTGTCATAATTATCAATCCTTGACCCAATGGGTTTACCCAACATGTCAACCTTTGAAAAAAAAGATAACTTTGGTCAAAATGGTAAATCCTTGACCCAATAACCAACCCACCGACCCAATAGATCGACTTTTGTCCAAAAAGTCAATTTTGGTCAAAATAGTAAATTTTTTACATAATTGCCAATTATTGACCAAATAGTCAACTTTTGAATAAAAAAGTCAATTTATGTCAAAATTGGCAATTTTTGACTTAATGACCACCTCATTGACACAAAAGGTCAACTTTTGACCAAAAAGTCAAATTGGGTCAAAATGGTCAATTTCTAACACAATGACATAAATGTCAACTTTGGTAAAAAAGGTCAATCTTTCATCCAATGACCAACCTATTGACCCAAGTTGTTAACTTTTGACTAAAAAGTCAACTTTGGCCAAAATAGTTAATCCTTAACCCAATGACCAACCTATTGACCCAATAGGTTAACTTTTGAAAAAAAAAGTCAATTTTGCTCAAAATTATCAATCTTTGATCTACTGATCACCTCATTGACCTAAATAGGTCAAATTTTGAACAAAAGAAAACTTTGGTCAAAATTGTCAATCCTTAACCCAATGACCAACCCATTGACCCAATATGTCAACTTTGACCAAAAAGTCAATTTTGATTAAAATAGTCAATTTTTGACCTAATGACCAATTTTTGACCTAGTAAACCAATCTCTATCCAAAAAGTCAACTTTGGTCAAGATGATTAATATTTGACCTAATGCCCAATCCATTGACCTAATAGGACATCTTTTGACCAAAAAGTCAACTTTGGTCAAAATGATCAATCCTTGACCCAATGACCAACCAATCGGCCTAATAGGTCAACATTTGACCAAAAAGTCAATTTCGGTCAAAATAAAAAATTTTTGAATTAATGATCAATTATTGACCCAATAAGTCAAACTCTAACCAAATAGTTAAATTTAGTCAAAATAGTCAATCATTGATCCAATGACAAACCCATAGACCCAATAGATCAACTATTGACCAAAAAACCAATTTTGGTCAAAATAGTCAATTTATGACAAAATGACCACCCATTGACCCAATACGTCAACTTTTGACCAAAAAGTCAACTTCAGTCAAAATGGTCAATTTTTGACCCAATGACCAACCCGTTGGCCAAATTGGTCAATTTTTGACCAAAAAGTCAACTTTTTGGTCAAAATAGATAATTTTTTACCTAATGACCAATTATAAACCCAATAAGTAAATCTTTGACCAAAAAGTCAACTTTGGTCATAATTGTCAATCCTTTACCCAATAACCAACCCATCGACCCAATAGATCGACTTTCGACCAAAAAGTCAATTTAGGTCAAAAAAGTAAATTTTCGACATAATTACCAATTATTGACCCATTAGGTCAACTTTTGAACCAAAAGTCAATTTTGGTCAAAATTATCAATTTTCGACCTAATGACCACCTCATTGACCTGCAAGGTCAACTTTTGACCAAAAGTCAAATTTAGTCAAAATGATCAATTTCGACACAATGACCTAAATGTAAACTTTGATGAAAATGTTCAATCCTTCATCCAATAACCAACCAATTGACCCAATTTGTTAAATTTTGACTAAAAACTCAACTTTGGCCAAAATGGTTAATCCTTGACTGAATGACCAACCTATTGACCCAATAGGTCAACTTTTGACCAAAAAGTCAATTTTGCTCAAAATTATCAATTTTTGACCTACTAACCTCCTCATTGACCTAAATAGGACAAATTTTGACCAAAAGATAACTTTGGTCAAAATAGTCAATCTTTAACCCAATGACCAACTTATTGACCCAATAGGTCAACTTTTGACCAAAAAGTCAATTTTGATTAAAATAGTCAATTTTTGACTTAATGACCAATTTTTTACCCAACAAACCAATCTCTGACCAAAAAGTCAACTTTGGTAAAGATACTTAATTTTTGACCTGATGCCCAACCTATTGACCCAAAAGGTCATCTTTTGACCAAAAAGTCAACTTTGGTCAAAATGGTCAATCCTTGACCCTATGACCAACCCATTGGCCTAAAAGGTCTAAATTTGACCAAAAAGTCAATTTTGGTCAAAATAAACAATTTTTGAATTAATGACCCAATAAGTCAATCTCTGACCAAAAAGTTAACTTTGGTCAATATGGTCAATCCTTGATCCAATGACAAACTCATTGATCCAATAGGTCAACTTTTGACCAAAAAGCTAATTTTGGTCAAAATAGTCAATTTATATATTTATATATACCTATATATATTTTTATTTATATTTTACTTAACTATTAAATATTCGTATAATTAAATTATATTTATAAATAATAAACTATACTTAAAACATTTAAAATGAAAAAATTATTATATATATATATATTTATTTATTTATAATTTATTTAACAATTTAATATTTTTATAAATAAATTATATTTATAAATAATATGCTATACTTAAAATATTTAAAATTAAAAATTAATATAAAATAAATTTATTTATATATATATATATATATAAATATATATATATATAGTTATTTATAATTTTGTTAACTATTAAATATTTTTATAATTAAATTATATTTATAAATAATATACTATACTTAAAATATTTAAAATAAAAAATAATATTAATATATATATATATATATATATATATATATATATATATATATGTATTTATAACTTATTTAATTATTAAATATTTTTATAATTAAATTATATTTATAAATAATATAATATACTTAAAACATTTAAAATAAAAAAATAATTTTACATTATATATATATATATATATATATATATTTATTTATTTATTTATTTATATATACACATATATATTTATTTAATTATAATTTATTTAACTAATAAATATTTTTATAATTAAATTATATTTATAAATAATATATTATACTTAAAATATTTAAAAAATATATTATTAAATATATATATATATATATATATATATATATATATATATATATATATATATATATATATATATATATAATTTTTTTAACTATTAAATATTTTTATAAATTAAATTATATATTAAATAATATACTATACTTAAAATATTTAAAATAAAAAAATAATATATATATATATATATATATATATATATATATATATATATATATACTTATATATACAGATATAAATTTATTTTTTTATAATTTATTTAACTATTAAATATTTTAATGATGATGCTGAAAGTACGTTTGACCTTAGTGATCTTAATATCGTTAATAATAATAAAACTTTTCATTTTTACCGTCACATTAGTAAAAAAGAAGTTGATGAGGCTTTAAAGAAAACCAAGGGGGGAAAGTCTGTAGGACCTGATGATATCCCAATTGAAGTGTGGAAATGTTTAGGTGATTTTGGGGTTTCTGTCTTACTAAACTTTTTAATATTATTTTAAAAACTAAAAGGATGCTCGAGGAGTGGAGAAAGAGCATTTTGGTCCCCATTTTTAAGAATAAAGGAGATGCACAAGAGTGTGCAAATTATAGAGGAATTAAATTGATGTGTCATACTTTAAAATTATGGGAGAGGGTAATTGAATATAGGTTAAGAGGTATTACGAAGATTTCTCATAATCAATTTGGTATTATGCCGGGCAGGTCTACCATGGAAGCTATACATTTATTGAGAGGTTTGATGGAGAAGTACAGAGATAATAAGGAGGATCTACATTTGATTTTTATCGATTTAGAAAAAGCTTACGATAAGGTTCCTAGAGATGTTCTTTGGAGAGTCCTTGAGAAGAAAGGTGTTGATATAACTTATATTCAAGTCATTAAAGATATGTATGCTAGAGCCGTTACATGTGTTCGAACTGAAGGAGGATTGACCAAGTATTTTACTATTTCGTTGGTTTACATCAAGGATCGGCTTTAAGCCCATATCTTTTCGCTTTATTTATGGATGGTCTTACTCGGGCATTTACTAGAGGATGTACCTCGGTGTATGCTATTTGCCGATGATATCCTCCTTGTGGATAAGACAAGAGAAAAGTCCAGGAAAAACTTGAATTATAGAGGTCTACATTGGAGTCTAAAGGTCTTCGTTTGAGTAGAACTAAAACCGAATACATGGAATGTAATTTTAGTAATAGTAGGTCTAGTGACGACGAGTGTAACTTTGGGTGATCAAATTTTTAAAAGGTGTGAACGATTTAGATATCTCGGGTCCATTGTTCAAAGCGACGGGGATATAGATGGGGTTGTTAATAGTAGAATTCAGGTTGGTTGGTTGAAGTGGAGGAATGTGTCTGGCCTATTGTGTGATAGAAAAGTACCGCTTAGACTGAAAGGAAAATTTTATAAGATGGTGGTGAGACCTTCAATGCTCTATGGTGCCGAATGTTGGCCTTTAAAAGAGAAGCATAATGTTAAGTTAAGTGTTGCCGAGATGAGAATGATTAGGTGGATGAGTGGCTTTACACTTAGAGACAGAATGCGAAATGAATATATCCGTAATAGGGTTGGAGTTGCACCGATGACGGATAAAATTGAGAGAGTCGCCTTAGATGGTTTGGTCACATTAAACGTCGACCACTCGATGATCCGATTAGGAGAGTAGATGTTTTAAATACAACTTATGTTAAGAAAGGCAGAGGCGAGACCTAGGAAAACTTGGGCTAATTGCATAAAAAATGATCTTAATTTATTAGAATTGAACGAAAATTTGACACTAAATCGGACGCAATGGAGAAAAAGGATTCATGTAGCCGACCCCACTTAGTGGGATTAAGGCTTTGTTGTTGTTGTATTAAATATTTTTATGATTAAATTATATATATAAATATTATACTATGCTTAAAAATTTTAAAATAAAAAAATAATATTATATAAATTTATTTAACTATTAAAAATTTTATAATTAAATTGTATTTGTAAATAATATCATATACTTAAAATATATCATTTACCTATATATATTTTTAATTATAACTTACATAACTATTAAATATTTTTATAATTAAATTACATTTATAAATAATAAACTTTACTTAAAACATTTAAAATAAAAATTTATTTTATATATTTATTTTTTTATTTATAATTTATTTAACAATTAAATATTTTTATAAATAAATTATATTTATAAATGATATACTATACTTAAAATATTTAAAATTAAAAATATATATATAATAAATTTATATATATATATAAATATATATATATATATAGTGTTATTTATTTATTTATAATTTATTTAATTATTAAATATTTTTATAATTAAATTATATTTATAAATAATATACTATACTAAAAACATTTAAAATAAAAAAATAATTTTACATAAATAAATAAATATATATATATATATATATATATATATATATATATATATATATATATATATATATATATATATATTTATTTATTTATTATATATATATATATATATATATATATATATATAAACACATATATATTTATTTTTTTATTATTTATTTAACTATTAAATATTTTTATGATTAAATTATATTTATAAATAATATACTATACTTAAAAAATTAAAAATAAAAAAATAATATTATATAAAATTATATATATATACATATATATATATATATATATATATATATATATATATATATATATATATATATATATATTTATATTTATATATAAACAAATATATTTAATTATTTATAATTTATTTAACAATTAAAAAAATTTATAATTAAATTGTATTTATAAATAATATCATATACTTAAAATATTTAAAATAAAAGAATAATGTTAAATAAATTTATATATTTTTTTATTTATAATTTACGTAACTATTAACTTTTTTTATAATTAAATTATATTTATAAATAATAGACTATACTTAAATAATTTAAAATAAAACATTATTTTCTATATATATTTATTTATTTTTAATTTATTTAACAATTAAATATTTTTATAAATAAATTATATTTATAAATAATATACTATACTTAAAATATTTAAAATTAACAAATAATATAAAATGAATTTATATATATATAAATAAATATATATATATATATTTAAGTATTCAATCTCTGACAAAAAAGTCAACTTTGGTCAAAATGATCAATCCTTTACCCAATGACAAACTCATTATCAAAATAGGTCAACTTCTGATCAAAAAGTCAATTTTGTTCAAAATAGTCATTTTTGGACCTAATGACCACCCTTTGACCAGATATGTCAACTTTTGAACAAAAAGTCAACTTTGGTCAAAATGGTCACTTTTTGACACAATGACCAACCCACTGACCCAATAGATCAACTTTTTCATTAAAAAGTCATCTTCGGTCAAAATGGTCAATTCTTGACCCAATTACTAACTCATTGACCAAATAGGTCAACTTTTGTCCAAAAAGTCAACTTTGGTCAAAATAGTCTTTTTTTAACCCAATGAAGAACCCATCGACCTAACAGTCTACTTTCGACCAAAAAATCATCTTAGGTCAAAATTATTAATTCTTGACCCAATTACAAACTCACTGACCAAATAGGTCAATTATTGACCAAAAGTCAACTTTGGTCAAAATAGTCAATATCTGACCCATTGACCCAATAGGTTATCTTTTGACTAAAAATTCAATTTTGGTCAAAATATGTCAACTTTTGACCAAAAAGTAATCTTTGGTCAAAATGGCCAATTTCTGACCCAATGACCAACCCATTGACCCAATAGGTCGGTTTTTGACCGAAAAGTAAATTTTGGTCAAAATAGTTAATTTTTGATCTAATGACCAATTATTCACTCAATAAGTTAATCTCTGACCAAAAAATCAACTTTGGTCAAAATTTTCAATCCTTAACCCAATGACAAACCCATTGACCCAATATGTCAACTTTTGACCAAATTGTCAATTTTTGTCAAATAGTCAATTTTTGACTGAATGACCATCAATTGACCTAATAAATCAACTTTTGACCAAAAAGTCAACTTTGGTCAAATGATAAGTCATCTTTTGACCAATAAGTCAACTTTAGACCAAAATAGATCAACTTTTGACCAGAAAAGTTAATTTTAGTCAAAATCCTCAACTTCTGACATAATTACCTCCCCGTTGACCCAATGGCTCAACTTTTGATCAAAAATTTAATTTTGGTCAAAAAAATTAATTTTTGACATAATGACCAAAATTGTCAATTTTTTAAATTAATGACCAATTATTGACCAATTAGTCAATCTCTGACCAAAAAGTCAACTTTGGACAAAATAATTAATGATTGATCCAATGACAAACCCATTGCCCAATAAGTCAAATTTTGACCAAAAAGTCAATTTTGGTCAAAATAGTCAATTTTTGACCTAATGACCACCCATTGAACAAATAGGTCAACTTTTGACCAAAAAGTCAACTTTGGTCAAAATGGTCAATTTTTGACCTAATGATCAACCCATTGACTAAATTAATCAAATTTTGACTGAAAAGTCAAATTTTTAGGTCAAAATAGACAATATTTGACCTAATGACCAATTATTGACCCAATAAGTAAATCTCTGACCAAAAAGTCAACTTTGGTCATAATTATCAATCCTTGACCCAATGACCAACCCATTGACCCAACATGTCAACCTTTGAATAAAAAGATAACTTTGGTCAAAATGGTAAATCCTTGACCCAATAACTAACCCACCGACCCAAAAGATCGACTTTTGTCCAAAAAGTCAATTTTGGTCAAAATAGTAAATTTTTTACATAATTGCCAATTATTGACCCAATTGGTCAACTTTTGAACAAAAAAGCCAATTTTGGTCAAAATTGGCAATTTTTGACCTAATGACCACCTCATTGACCCAAACGGTCAACTTTTGACCAAAAAGTCAAATTGTGTCAAAATTGTCAATTTCTAACACAATGACATAAATGTCAACTTTGGTGAAAAAGGTCAATCCTTCATCCAATGACCAACCCATCGATCCAATTTGTTAACTTCGACTAAAAAGTCAACTTTGGCCAAAAAAGTTAATTTTCGACCCAATGACCAACCTATTGACTTAATAGTCAACTTTTGACCATAAAGTCAATTTTGCTCAAAATTATCAATTTTTGATCTACTGACCGCCTCATTGACCTAAATAGGTGAAATTTTGACCAAAAGACAACTTTGGTCAAAATTGTCAATCCTTATACTAATGACCAACCCATTGACCCAATATGTCAACTTTGACCAAAAAGTCAATTTTGATTAAAATAGTCAATTTTTGACCTAATGACCAATTTTTTACCCAGTAAACCAATCTCGATCCAAAAAGTCAACTTTGGTCAGATGGTTAATCTTCGACCTAATGCCTAACTCATCGATCTAATAGACATCTTTCGACCAAACAATCAACTTTGGTCAAAATGATCAATCCTTGACCCAATGACCAACCCATTGGCCTAATAGGTCAACATTTTACCAAAAAGTCAATTTCGGTCAAAATAAAAAAAAAATTGAATTAATGACCAATTAATGACCCAATAAGTCAATCTCTGACCAAATAGTAAACTTTAGTCAAAATGATCAATCCTTGATCCAATAACAAACCCATAGACCCAATCGGTCAACTTTTGACCAAAAAACCAATTTTGGTCAAAATAGTAAATTTTTTACCAAATGACCACCCATTGACCCATAGGTCAACTTTAGACCAAAAAAGTCAACTTTGGTTAAAATGGAAAATTTTTGACACAATGACCAACCCATTGACCCAATAGGTCAACTTTTGACAAAAAAAGTCATCTTTGGTAAAAATGGTCAACTTCTTGATCCAATTACCAACACGTTGGCCAAATATGTCAACTTTTGACCAAAAAGTCAACTTTAGTCAAAATGATCAATTTCTGACCCAAAGACCTCCCGGTTGACCCAATGAGTTAACTTTTGATCAAAAATTTAATCTTGGTCAAAATAGTCAATTTTTGACATAATGACTAATTAATGACCAAATAAGTCAATCTCTGACCAAAAAGTTAATTTTTGTCAAAATAATCAATCCTTCACCTAATGATAAACACATTGACCCAACAGGACAACCTTTGACCAAAAAGTCAATTTTGGATAAAATAGTTAATTTTTGACCTAATGACCACCCATTAACCCAATAGGTCAACTTTTGACCAAAAAGTCAACTTTGGTCAAAATTGTATGTATATATAATATTATTTTTTTATTTTAAATATTTTAAGTATAGTATATTATTTATAAATATAATATAATTATAAAAATAGTTAATAATGAAATAAACTATAAATAAAAATATTGGGTCAATTGGTTTATCATTGAGTCAAGGATTGACCATTTTGACCAAAGTTCACTTTTTGGTTAGAGATTAGCTTATTGGGTCAATAATTGGTCATTAATTAAAAAATTGACTATTTTAACTAAAATTGGCTTTTTGGTCAAAAGTTGATCTATTGGGTTAATGGGTTTGTCATTGGATCAAAGATTGACCATTTTGACCAACGTTAACTTTTTGGTCAAGGATTGACTTATTAGGTCATTAATCCAAAAATTGTTTATTTTGACCAAAATTGACTTTTTGGTCAAATTTTGACCTATTAGGCCAATGGGTTGGTCATTGGGTCAAGGATTGACCATTTTGACCAAAGTTGACTTTTTGGTCA
Organism: Papilionanthe hookeriana x Papilionanthe teres; assembly: GCA_022702705.1. Classification (NCBI taxonomy): domain Eukaryota; kingdom Viridiplantae; phylum Streptophyta; class Magnoliopsida; order Asparagales; family Orchidaceae; genus Papilionanthe; species Papilionanthe hookeriana x Papilionanthe teres. Next base: position 60,809,780 of record CM040436.1, read on the forward strand.
AAAGATGACATATTGGGTCAATGGGTTGAGCATTAGGTCAAAGATTAACCATCTTTACCAAAGTTGACTTTTTGGTCAAAGATTGGTTTATTGTGTCAAGAATTGTCATTAAGTCAAAAATTGACTAATTTAATCAAAATTGACTGTTTAATCAAAAGTTGACCTATTGGGTCAATGAGTTGGTCATTAGGTTAAGGATTGACTATTTTGACCAAAGTTGTCTTTTGGTCAAAATTTGACCTATTTAGGTCAATGAGGCGGTCAGTAGGTCAAAAATTGACAATTTTGAGCAAAATTGACTTTTTGGTCAAAAGTTGACCTACTGGGTCAATAGGTTGGTCATTGGGCCAAGGATTAAGCATTTTGGCCAAAGATGACTTTTTATTAAAAAGTTAACAAAATGGTTCAATTGGTTGGTCATTGGATGAAGGATTGAACATTTTCACCAAAGTTGACATTTAGGTCATTGTGTCAGAAATTGACCATTTTGACCAAATTTGACTTTTGGTCAAAAGTTGACCTTTTGGGTCAATGAGGTGGTCATTAGGTCGAAAATTGACTTTTTTTCAAAAGTTGACCTAATGGGTCAATAATTGGTAATTATGTCAAAATTTACTTTTTTGACCAAAACTTACATTTTGGTCAAAAGTCGATCTATTCGGTCAGTGGGTTGGTTATTGGGTTAAGGATTGACAATTATGACTAAAGTTGACTTTTTGGTCAAAGATTTACTTATCGGGTTAATAATTGGTCACTGAGTCGAAAATTGTCTATTTTGACCAAAAGTTGACTTTTGGTCAAAATTTGACCAATTTGGCCAACGGGTTGGTCATTGGGTCAAAAATCGACCTTTTGACCAAAGTTGACTTTTTGGTCAAAAGTTGACCTATTTGGTTAATGGGGGTCATTAGGTCAAAATTGACGTTTTGGTCAAAAGTTGACATATTTGGTTAATGGGTTGGTTATTGGGTCAAGGTATAACCATTTTGACCAAAGTTTACTTTTTGGTCAAAAATTAACCTATTGAGTCAATGGGTTGGTCATTGGGTCGGAAATTGACCATTTTAACTGAACTTAACTTTTTGGTCAAAAGTTCACCTATTGGGTGAAAGGGTTTGTCATTGGGTCAAAGATTGACCATTTTGATCAAAGTTGACTTTTTGGTCAGAGATTGGCTTATTGGGTCGATTATTGGTCATTTGGTCAAAATTGACTATTTTGACCAAAATTGAATTTTTTGTCAAAAGTTAACCCATTGGATCAATGGGGTGGCCATTGGATCAAGAATTGTCCATTTTGACCAAAGATGACTTTTTGTCAAAAGTTGACCTATTGGGTCAATGGGTTGGTCAATGGGTCAAGGATAGACCATTTTGACCAAAGTTGACTTTTTGGTCAGAGATTGGCTTACTGGGCCAATAATTGGTCATTAGGTCAAAAATTGACTATTTTGTCCAAAATTGATTTTTTGGTCAAACATTGATCTATTGGGTCAATGTATTGGTCGTTGGGTCAAAAATTGATCATTTTGACCAAAGTTGACTTTTTGGTCAAAAGTTTACCTATTGGGTCAATGGGTTGGTCATTGGGTCAAAGATTGATCATTTTGACCATAGTTGACTTTTTGGTCAGATATTGACTTATTGGGTCTAAAATTGGTCATTAGGTCAAAAATTGATTATTTTGACCAAAATTAAAATTTTTGTCAAAAATTTAGCCATTGGGTCAACGGGTTGGCATTGGGTCAGAAATTGACCATTTTGACCAAAGTTGACTTTTTGGTCAAAAGTTGACGTATTTGGTCAATGAGTTGGTAATTGAGTCAAGATTTGACCATTTTTATCGAAGAAAACTTTTTGGTCAAAATTTGATATATCAGATCAACAGTAGGTCACTCGGGTCAAAAATTGACCATTTTGACCAAAGTTGACTTTTTGGTTAAAAGTTGACCTATTGGGTTAATGGGTGGTCATTAGGTCAAAAATTGTCTATTTTGACCAAAATTTACTTTTTGGACAAAAGTTGTCTTGTTGGGTCAATGTGTTTGTCATTGGGTGAAGGATTGATTATTTTGACAAAAATTAACTTTTTGGTCAGAGATTGACTTATTTGGTCATTAATTGGTCATTATGACAAAAATTGACTATTAAATATTTTTATAATAAAATTATATTTATAAATAATATACTATACTTAAAAATTTTAAAATAAAAAATAATATTATATAAAATTATATATATATATATATATATATATATATATATATATATTATACATATATATATAGCACACACACACACACACACATATATATTTAATTATTTATAATTTATTTAACTATTAAAAATTTTTATAATTAAATTATATTTATAAATAATATCATATACTTAAAATATTTAAAATAAAAGAATAATATTAAAAAAATTTAATAAATATATATATATATATATATATATATATATATATATATATATATATATATATATATATATATATATTTATATATACCTATATATATTTTTATTTATAATTTACTAAACTATTAAATATTTTTATAATTAAATTACATTTATAAATAATAAACTATACTTAAGACATTTTAAATAAAAAAAAATATATATATATATATATATATATATATATATATATAAAATTTATTTAACAATTAAATACTTTTATAATTAAATTATATTTATAAATAATATACTATACTTAAAATATTTAAAATTAAAAAATAATATTTAATAAATTTATATATATATTTAGTTATTTATAATTTTGTTAACTATTAAATTTTTTTATAATTAAATTATATTTAAAAATAATATACTTCACTTAAAATATTTAAAATAAAAAAATAATATTAAATAAATTTAAATATATATATATAAATATATATTTTTATATACCTATATATATTTTTTTATTTATTATTTTTTAATTATTAAATATTTTAATAATTAAATTGTATTTATAAATAATATGTTATACTTAAAATATTTAAAATAAAAAAATAATATTACATAAATTTATATAAATATAAAATAATATTATATAAATAATATTATTTATATAAAATAATACTGTATAAATAATAAAATAAAAAAATATTATTATATATATTTATTTATATATATATATAAATATATATATATATATATATATATATATATATATATATATATATATATATATATATAATGTTTATAGATACTGATATAAATTTATTTATTTATAATTTATTTAACTATTAAATATTTTTATGATTACATTATATTTTTAAATAATAAACTATACTTAAAATATTTAAAATAAAAAATTAATATAAAATAAATATATATATATTTATATATTTATATATACCTATATATATATTAAGTAAAAAAATACTATTAAATAAATAAATCTATATATATAAATAAACTATATATATATATATATATATATATATATATATATATATATCATCTTTTTAGCTCTTAAATAATTTTATAATTAAATTATATTTATTAATAATATATTATACTTAAAGAATTTAAAATAAAAAATAATGCTAAATAAATTTTTTTATATATATAAATATATATTTATGTACCTCTATATATATATATATTTATTTATAATTTTTTTAATTATTAAATATTTTTTTAATTAAATTATATTTATAAATAATATACTGTACTTAAACATTTAAAATAAAAAAATATTATTAAATAAATTTTTTTATATATATAAATATATATATATATATATATATATATGTACCTCTATATATATATATATATATATATATATATATATATATATATATATATATATATATATATATATTATAATTTTCTTCATTATTAAATATTTTTATAATTAAATTATATTTATAAATAATATACTATACTTAAAATATTTAAAATAAAAAAATAATGTTATATATATATATATATATATATATATATATATATATATTTATATTTATATATACGAGATATAAATTTATTCATTTATAATTTATTAAATACTAAATATTTTTATGATTAAATTATATTTTTGAATAATATACAATACTTAAAATATTTAAAATAAAAAAATAATATTAAATAATATATTTATACCTATATATTTTTTTTATTTATAATTTATTTAATTATTATATATTTTTATAATTAAATTATATTTATAAAAACTATACTATACTTTTAACATTTAAAATAAAAAATATTATTATATAGATATATATATATATATATATATTTATATATAACTATATATTTTTTATTTATAATTTATTTAATTGTTAATTACTTTTTAAATTAAATTATATTTTTAAATAATATACTATATTTATATATATTTATTTATAATTATTTTTAATTATTAAATATTTTTATGATTAAATAATATTTACAAATAATATACTATACTTAAAATTTTATGTATTTATAATTTTATATATATATATATATATATATATATATATATATATATATATATATATATATATATATATGTTTATATATACGCATTTATATTTATTTATTTATAATTTTTTAACTATTAAATATTTTTATAATTAAATTATATTTATAAATAATATACTATAATTAAAATAGTTAAAACAAAAAAAATAATATTAAATCAATAAGTTAATCTTTGACCAAAAAGTCAACTTTGGTCAAAATATTCAATCCTTAACCCAATGACAAAACCATCGACCTAATAAGTCAACTTTTCGACCAAATAGTCAATTTTGGTCAAAATAGTCAATTTTTGACTGAATGACCACCAATTGACCCAATAAGTCAACTTTTGACCAAAAAGTCAACTTTGGTCAAATGATGAGTTAACTTTTGACCAATAAGTCAACTTTTGACCAAAATATGTCAACTTTTGAGCAAAAAAGTTAATTTTAGTCAAAATGGTCAACTTCTGACATAATGAACTCCCCGTTGACCCAATGGCTCAACATTTGACCAAAAATTTAATTTTGGTCAAAATATATAATTTTTAGCCTAATGACAAAGATAGTTAATTTTTTGAATTAATGACCAATTATTGACCCAATAAGTCAATCTCTGACCAAAAAGTCAACTTTGGACAAAATGGTCAATGATTGACCCAATGACAAATCCATTGCCTAATAAGTTAAATTTTGAACAAAAAATAAATTTTGGTCAAAATAGTCAATTTTTGACCTAATGACCACCCATTGACCAAATAGGTCAACTTTTAACCAAAAAGTCAACTTTTGTCAAAATGGTCAAATTTTGACCCAATGATCAACCCATTGACTAAATTGGTCAAATTTTGATCGAAAAGTCAACTTTTTAGGTCAAAATAGACAATTTTTGACTTAATGACCAATTATTGACCCAATAAGTAAATCTGTGACCAAAAAGTCAACTTTGGTCATAATTATCAATCCTTGACCCAATGACAAAACCCATTGACCCATCATGTCAACCTTTGAACAAAAAGATAACTTTCATCAAAATGGTAAATCCTTGACCCAATAACCAACCAACCGACCCAATAGATCGACTTTTGTCCAAAAAGTCAATTTTGGTCAAAATAGTAAATTTTTTACATAGTTGCCAATTATTGACCTAATAGGTCAACTTTTGAACAAAAAAGCCAATTTTGGTCAAAATTGGCAATTTTTTACCTAATGACCACCTCATTGACCCAAAAAGTCAACTTTTGACTAAAAAGTCAAATTAGGTCAAAATGTTCAATTTGTGACATAATGACCTAAATGTCATCTTTGGTGAAAATGGTCAATCCTTCATCCAATGACCAACCCATTGACCCAATTTATTAACTTTTGACTAAAAAGTCAACTTTGGCCAAAATAGTTAATCCTCGACCCAATGACCAACCTATTGACTCAATAGGTCAACTTTTGTCCAAAAAGTCAATTTTGCTCAAAATTGTCAATTTTTGATCTACTGACCGACTCATTAACCTAAATAGGTCAAATTTTGACCAAAAGACAACTTTGGTCAAAAGTGTCAATCCTTAACCCAATGACCAACCTATTGACCCAATATGTCAACTTTGACCAAAAAGTCAATTTTTATTAAAATAGTCAATATTTGACCTAATGACCAATTTTTGACCCAGTAAACTAATCTCTATCCAAAAAGTCAACTTTGGTCAAGATGGTTAATCTTTGACCTAATGCCCAACCCATTGACTCAATAGGACATCTTTTGACCAAAAAGTCAACGTTGGTCAAAATGATCAATCCTTGACCCAATGACCAACCCATTGGCCTAATAGGTCAACATTTAGTCAAAATGGTCAATCCTTGATCCAATGACAAACCCATAGACCCAATAGGTCAACATTTAACCAAAAAATCAGTTTTGGTCAAAATAGTCAAGTTTTGACCAAATGAACACCGATTGACCCAATAGGTCAACTTTTGACCAAAAGTCAACTTTGGTCAAAATGGACAATTTTTGAACGAATGACCAACCCATTGACCCTATAGGCCATATTTTGACCAAAAAATCATCTTTGGTAAAAATGGTCAACTTCTTGATCCAATTACCAACACATTGGCCAAATATGTCAACTTTTGACCAAAAAGTCAACTTTGGTCAAAATGGTCAATTTCTGACCTAATGGGTTAACTTTTGACCAAAAATTCAATCTTGGTCAAAATAGTTAATTTTTTACCTAATGACCAAATAAGTCAATCTTTGACCAAAAAGTTAATTTTTGTCAAAATAATATATCCTTCACCCAATGACAAACACATCGACCCAATAAGAAAACTTTTGACCAAAAAGTCAATTTTGGTCAAAATAGTCAATTTTTGACCTAATGGACTCATTAATCCAATAAGTTAACTTTTGATGAAAAAGTCAACTTTAGTCAAAATGGTCAATTTTTGAGCCAAAATGAACTACCCGTTGACCCCATATATCAAATTTTGACCATAAAGTTTTCTTCGGTCAAAATGGTCGAATCTTGGCCCAATTACCAACTCATTGACCAAATATGTCAAATTTTGACCAAAAAGTCAACTTTGGTTAAAATGGTCAATTTCTGACCCACTGACCACCTCGTTGACCCAAGGGGTAAACTTTTGACAAAAAAATTTAATTTTGGTCAAAATAATTAGTTTTTGACCTAATGACTAATTTTATACCCAATAAGTCAATATCTGACCAAAAAGTCTACTGTGGTCAAAATAATCAATCCTTGACCCAATGACCAACCCATCAACCTAATAGGTCAACTTTTGACCAAAAAGTCAACTTTGGTCAAAATGATCTATTTTTGACCCAACGACCAACACATTGACCCAGTAGGTCAACGTTTGACCAAAAAATCAATTTTGGTCAAAATAATCAAATTTTGGCCTAATGACCAATTATTAACCCGAAGAACCAATCTCCGACCAAAAAGTCAACTTTGGTCAAAATGGTCTATCCTCGACCGAATGACCAACCCATCGACCCGTAGAGTCAACTTTCGACAAAAAGTCAACTTTGGTCAAAATGGTCAATTCCGATCATATGACCTCCCCATTGACCCAATGGGTTAACTTTTGACAAAAAATTCAATTTTGGTCAAAATAGTCAATTTTTGACCAAATGACCAATAATTGACCTAATAAGCCGATCTCTGACCAAAAAGTCAACTTTGGTCAAAATGGTTAATCTTTGACCCAATGACAAACCCATTGACTCAATAGGTGAACTTTTGACTAAAAAGTCAACTTTAGTTAAAATGGTCAATTTCCGACCCAATGACCAACCTGACCCAATAGGTTGTTAACTTTTGACCAAAAAGTCAACTTTGGTCAAAATGGTCAAACCTTGACCCAATAACCAACCCATAGACCCAATATGTCAACCTTTAACCAAAAAGTCAATTTTGATCAAAATAGTCAAATTTTGACTTAATGACCTCCCATTAACCAAATAGGTCAACTTTTGACAAAAAAGTCAACTTTTGTCAAAATGGTCAATTTTTGACCCAATGACCAACCCGCTGGCCAAATTGGTCATATTTTGACCAAAAAGCTAACTTTTTGGTCAAAATAGATAATTTTTTACCTAATAACCAATTATTAACCCAATAAGTAAATCTTTGACCAAAAAGTCAACTTTGGTCATAATTGTCAATCCTTGACCAAATAACTAACCCGCTGACCCAATAGATCGACTTTTGACTAAAAAGTTAATTTTGGTCAAAATAGTAAATTTTTGACATAATTACCAATTATTGACCCATTAGGTCAACTTTTGAACAAAAAAGTCAATTTTGGTCAAAATTGTCAATTTTTGACCTAATGACCACCTCATTGACCCAAATGGTCAACTTTTAACCAAAAGTCAAATTTGGTCAAATTGTTCAATTTCTGACACAATGACCTAAATGTCAACTTTGGTGAAAATGTTCAATCCTTCATCCAATGACCAACCAATTGACCCAATTTATTAACTTTTGACTAAAAAATCAACTTTGGCCAAAATGGTTAATCCTTGACCCAATGACCAACCTATTGGCCCAATAGGTCAACTTTTGACCAAAAAGTCAATTTTCCTCAAAATTGTCAATTTTTGACCTACTGACTGCCTCATTGACCTAAATAGGTCAAATTTTAACCGACAGACAACTTTGGTCAAAATAGTCAATCCTTAACCCAATAACTAACTCATTGACCAATAGGTCAACTTTTGACCAAAAAGTCAATTTTGATTAAAATAGTCAATTTTTTACTTAATGACCAATTTTTGACCCAGTAAACCAATCTCTGACCAAAAAGTCAACTTTGGTCAAGATGGTTAATCTTTGACCTAATGCCCAACCCATTGACCCAATAGGTCATCTTTTGACCAAAAAGTCAACTTTGGTCAAAATGGTCAATCCTTCATCTAATGACCAACCCATTGGCCTAATAAGTCAACATTTGACCAAAAAGTCAATTTTGGCCAAAATAAACAATTTTTGAATTAATGACCCAATAAGTCAATCTCTGACCAAAAAGTTAACTTTGGTCAAAATGGTCAATCCTTGATCCAATGACAAACCCATTGACCCAATAAGTCAACTTTTGACCAAAAAGCTAATTTTGGTCAAAATAGTCAATTTTTGAAATAATGACCAATTATTGACCCAATAAGTTAATCTCTGCAAAAAAGTGAATTTTGGTCAAAATGGTCAATTCTTGACCCAATATTTTTATTTATAATTTATTTAATTATTAAATATTTTTAAAATTAAATTATATTTATAAATAATATACTATACTTAAAACATTTAAAATAAAAAAATAAGTATATATATATATATATATTTATTTATCTATATATACATATATCTATATTTTTATTTATAATTTAATTAACTATTACAAATTTTTATATTTAAATTATGTTTATAAATAATATGCTATACTTAAAATATTTAAAATAAAAAAATAATATTATATATATATATATATATATATATATATATATATATATATATATATATATATATATATATATATATATATATATATATATATATATATATATATATATATATATATATATGTTAATATATACCTATTTATATTTTTATTTACAATTTCTTTATTTATTAAATACTTTTATGATTAAATTATATTTATAAATAATAAACTATACATAAAATATTTAAAAAATTAAATTAAATTAAATAAAAATATATATATATATACCTATATATATTTATTTATAATTAATTTAACTATTAAATAGTTTTATAATTAAATAATATTTATAAATAATATACTAAACTTAAAATATTTATAATAAAAAATTATATAATATAAATGTCTTCAATCAAAATTTTTCTTTGGCATCTGCGCTAGAGTCATACTCTCAATCAAAATTCTTCAAGTAATATTTTGAATACCGATAATTTGTCTTCTTTGGCATCCTGCTTTGGGTGATGGCACTACTTGCAGAACTCGAAACTTTAGCAAATAATGTTGAATTGATTATCGTTCGGATTCACAAAAAGATAAATCTGCTATTAACATTGTCAAAGAATCCGAGATATTACCCGATGCTTCGCTTCGGAAATGTAACCGATGTTAATAAGAATAGTTCACATATGGCTGAGGATATTTCTCATCAGAAAGCTTCCTATCCTATTTTTCAACAAATTGGAACATTTAGATACTGAACCAAATATCAATATTTCTGCAGTTAATAAAGAATTGCAAAATGATTGGGTAGTGCAAAAAAGTAAAAAGAAAAAGGAATTGAAGCATCTTTCTGAAGCCAATATCTTACCTTCAAGTGCCTCTACTCTTTCCTTCTCAAGGCTGACTAGAGGAGGAAGAGTAATGATAAATGATTAAATTCATCTGTTGGAATATTAGGGGAGTGGCAAATCCTGGCTCTCTTAATAGATTACTATGTCTAAACAGGATTCATAAATTTTGGGTGTTGGTACTACTTGAACCACTGGTGAAATCTAATATTGAAAGATTTACCAATAAACTCAAAGGCTTTAATTTTATTTCTAACTCTTCCAATAATATTTGGATATTTTGTAGGAAAGAATTAAAAATTGACATCTTGAAGGATCACTCTCAATTTTTGCACTTTCATTTTGAGTTTGAATATTTCAGTGGTTTTGCAACTTTTATTTATGTTGGTTCTTCCATCAATGAAAAAAATGAGCTTTGGGATCATCTACATATTATTGGACAGAATGTGAACCAAGGATGGCTTGTTGGGGGGACTTTAATTCTATTGCTCATCCCGGTGAGAAGAAGGGTGGTAGAGTTCCTAAGTTTCAAGATTTGCTTACTTTTTCCAATCATATAAAGGAAGCTAATCTATTTGACCTTGGTTTTGAGGGATCCCCCTTCACTTGGAAAAGAGGTAATATTTATGAAAGGCTTGATAGACTTTTAGTTAATCAAGCTTGGTTGGATATGTTACCCATTTGTAAGGTGCAACATCTAGCCAGAACTGGATCTGATCATAATCCTTTGTTAGCTACTTTTTCTCGCTCTACTCGCTATTACAAATAAGTCTTTTAGATACTTAAATGTCTGGTCTACTCATCCTACTTTTCATAAAGTTATTGAGGATAATTGGGTCTGTTCCCAGGTTTTCTCAAAAGCTGGTTCTATGATTCAACTATGGCAAACTCAAAAGACTTTAGCTAAGGTTCTTACTGATTGGAACTGGAGTTTCTTTGGCAACCTGACCCAAAACATCATCAAGGTCTGAAAATCATGTCAAAGCTATGGAGATAGAGGTGGAGTTAGGGAACTCGTGCTTGAATCTCAACCGTATGATGCTAATGATAAACTAAGTATTGCTATAGCAAATGAGGAGTTATTTCGCCGCAAAAGGCTTCGCTAATAAATTTCTTTATGGTGATCGAAATTCAAAATATTTCCATGCTGTCATCAAATACAGAAGATCACTTAATTCAATTCTTAAAATAAAGTCTGAACAAAAGGGATGGTTATATGATTCTCAGGATATTGCTAATGATGCTATAGGGTACTTTCAGCAACTCTTTTCCTTTAAATCCACAAATGCTGCCTTATTCTCTCGCTGAATTACTAGCAGGATGGAATGTTCAAAGGTAATGGTAACGAAGCTCACTCGGATTCCTAATGAGGAGGAGATTTTTAATGTTATTAATTCTATGGATGCAAATAAAATCTGCTGGGCTCGATGGATTCTCATCAGAGTTCTATAAGAGCCATTGGAGTATAATCAAAGACAAAGTTATTCCTGCTGTTCAATCTTTTTTTCAGGGAGAGGAGCTTCCTAAATATTTTGCTGCATCTTCTATTATTCTCATTCCTAAAGCTAAGATCAAATCTACTTGGAATGATTTCAGACCCATTTGCATTACTTCTATCTTTTCTAAAATTCTCAGCAAGATTATTGTGGAAAGACTTCAGGGTTCTCTACCCAATCTGATCTCTGCCAATCAATCTGCCTACATTAAGGGAAGGAATATCTCTGATAATGTGCTGTTAGCCCAAGAACTTCTTACTGATATTGAAAAATCTTGTAGGGGCTCTAACATAATTATTAAACTTGATCTTTCTAAAGCATTTGATTCCATCAGTTGGGTTTTTGTTACTGAAGGTTCTTGCAGCTAGAGGTTTTGGAGCTGATTTCGTAGCCTCGATTTCTAGATGGCTTAATAATAATTGTTACAGTCTTTTGATTAATGGTAAGATCCATGGTTTCTTTCAATCTGGTAGAGGGATTAAGCAAGGTGATCCCTTATCACCATACATCTTCATATTGGTTTTTGATTATTTTTCCAGAATGCTGAATCAGTTGCAACTTAATCATTCCCATGCCCAATTCCAGCATAGATCTAATATTTTGGTAAGCCATTTGGCTTATGCCGATGATGTGATTGTTTTCTCGTAATGGCAGCAAAAGTTCAATTAAACTTATTATGAAAACTCTATCCATTTTTGAAGAAGTTTCGGTATGGTTTTTAATAAGTCTAAATGTCAATTTCTTCCTAGCTCCCGTTTGAATGCAAATTTAAAGAACTGGATATCCGATTTTACTCGGGTTCAAAGAAGCAGGCTATCCATTTAGATACTTAGGTTTTCCTTTGATTAAAGGTAGAAGAAGGCTGTCACACTATGATGATGTTGTTACCAAGATTTCTTCTCAACTTCATTGCTGGTCTAATTCTTTTCTATCTAATGGGGGTAGAATAACTCTTCTTAAAAGTGTTTTATCTTCTTTACCTCTTTACATACTTCAAATGGTTAAAATGAAGAAGAGTACTCAACATTTGCTCTCCTTAATGTTCAATAAGTTTTTGTGGGAGGGTCAACATAAGCATACTCATTGGTCTAGCTGGGAGAAGATTTGCAAACCTATGGCTAATGGAGGTTTGGGTTTTAAAAGTTTTCATCATCTTAGTTTTGCTTATTTCTGTAAACAATGGATAAACTTTAGATCTAATTCTTCTTTATGGGCCATTTACATGCATGGCAAATATTGCTCTAACTCTCATCCAACTCAAACAATTTCTAAATTGGGTGACTCAAAAACTTGGAAGGAATTGTTAAAAGTTAGAGAGTATGCGAACAACTTTTTGTTTGGGAAGTTGGTGATGGACAAATTGACTTTTGGAATGATAATTGGTTATTTAATGAATCCCTCTTATCACAAGTATAATCAGTTTCAGCAATCAAGAAGGTATCTGATAGTTGGATCAATGGATCCTGGAATAAAACTGTTCTGCAGTCTGCTGTTAATAAGGAAACCATGGAGAAAATTATAACTGTCCCTATTCTAAAGGATAGAAAGGACAGAATACTTTATAAAGTTCCTGCTTCTCAAAGCTTATCCAAATTCATTTGGCTTTCTAATGTCTCCTGTTCTACTAATGACTGGGGAAAGGCTATATGGAATAAATATCTCTCCTTCCATGTCTATCTTTTGCTGGAAGCTGTTCAGAAAATTCTTGCCTACTGATGATATATTGAAATTAAAAGGTATTAGAAGTCCTTCTAGATGTATCTTTTGTTGCTCTATGGAGGAATCCATCTCTCACCTATTCCTGAATTGCCTCGTCGTACGACGATATATGGAGAAATGTTATTAGCAGCAGCTGTACCAAAATTCAATTTTCAGCATGGCATTCTATTCCTGATTGCTGGTGTCGGCATATTTTAGGTTATGTGTTTTATTTTGAAAAGGGGGTCGCCTACAGAAATTATCGACGAATTTTAGATTTTAATTTTAATTTAAATATATATATAATTTAAAAAGTAGTATTTGATTTTGAAAATAATTTTAAGATATGAAATCAAACCGACCTCACATCCCGGATAGTTTATATAAACGAGCGCCGCATCACAAACCGTGTATTTATCCCGAAGAATATACACACTTGCTCGATGATGGGGCTCGGTTAAATAAACTAGGAGGTTTGTGACATCCGTTTGGTCCGCGAACCAATTTTATAAGTCGACAAATTCCACGCTTAACATAAATGAATTAGGCGGGGTTTATATTACCTGGGTTCTTAAAATTCCCTATAAGGGCAAGCCCCTATAGTTAATTACATCTTAAGTGACAGGAATCACCTAAGAAAACTCTCGATAATAATCAGTAGTTCTGCTCTCAAGAATTTCAAAGTTTAAGGTTTCAAGGGATTGAATTTTAGAATTTCAATAGGGAATGGATCAAGCTTGGAACATTTTGTTTTGGGAATTCAAAGGAAGAAAGGTAGGAGAAATTACAGATTCGAAGCGAACTTCGGTAATTTCCCGACTATCCTATTGTTTGGCTTGAATTTAGGAAAATCCTAATGTTTATTTAATGTTTTGATCTTTCCAATTTTAATTAATTAGGACTTATATTCGTATGACACAATCATACAAACAGCCTCGAAGATGTGAGGGTTTATGTCGTACCGAACGACTACCTCGGAGTCCTAAGACCGGTTAGGGATTAATTTGCAATGCAAATGCCTAACAAAAGGTTGAGGATTTATGTTGCACTAGGCAAACTACCTCGAAGTCCTATGGTTTGGTTATTTAATTCTAAGAATGGTTTTGTTGATGTAGATTTCAGTTTTGCTGACGACGATGGCCGTGCTGCCCACCATGCTCCGAGCTCCTTGTTGTTGCGGGGGTTTGGTTTTAGAAGATTGTAATCAAAAGAAAAGAGGGAGTTTGGTTTTAGAAATCTTAAAATCCAAGTGTTTTTTATGTTTTAATTAAAACAAATCTTAAAGTTGATTATAACAACACCGGTTAAGATCCCACGGTTCCATCCTTCCGGCATCGTTATTTTTATCGGATTCACTTAGTCCGGATGAATTTGCTAAACTCAACCGAATGAGTTCCACACTTTCATTTAGACCGTGGGAAATCCCGTTAGCAACACATAGGTTACATCATCCGAGGTATTCCCGATCATCCAACAAGACGTTTTAATTTAGTTGTAGTTGTGGTTTTGTTGTTTTGTTTGTGATTAAATTTTGAGTTGTTTTATATTTTGAAATATTGTGGCGGTGAATTTTATCTTTTAATGACTTTTAATTTAGTTTTGGTTTCAGTTTTAGGGGCTACCCTAAAGGTGTGGGTTTTCATGCAACAGTTGTTTATCATGCAAGAAAGGTAAGTGCGATGTGATTAAATAAATTACAATAAGATAAATTGCAATAAAATAAAAGCGTACCTGGAGGGTCTTCCCGTCATCCCTAGCTGCACTTAAAACACAATTAGAATATTTAAGCATTTAAAGCAAGTTCCTAGGTAAAGCTAAGGGAAGGGTTATGATTTTCTACCAAGTTCCTAATCCTATAGCTAGTCACCTCCTATGACGTCTAGGTTCTTGTATTTTGGGTTTGAGGACGATTTTCTTCATCAAAGAACAATTAAGTTCAATTGTTCTTATAAACATCCTATCATATCGAGGAAGTGCTTAAGACGAATCTTAAACATCTTTTCAATATTTCTAGGATTGTTTTAAGTCCAAGAGAATTTAATTATACAAATGAATTAATCGTCCGGGAGTTCAAGTTTTGTTATCTTGCTCAGTGAACTAGGACATTCGAATATCCTATAAGTGAAGTAACACTTCACTTAATACTCCATTTAGGAGTTGTGACAACAAAAGCTTTCGAGGGCAAATTGATGTTCAAGTGATTTATGATTTAATTTAATTTCAGTTAATGGATTTAAGTTTGGAATAGTGTTCAAGTTGTTTTAGATTTATTTTTGAATTTCTTTATGTCTTAGGTGATGTTATTTTTAATTCAATTTAATTTAACTTTAATTTAATTTAATTTGGTTTAGTTTTAATTTTAATTTAATTTATTTAATTTTAATCTAATTTTAATTTTAACTTGATTTTATTTTTTAATTTAATTTAATTTAATTTAATTTAATATGATTTATTTAATTTAATTTAATTTAATTGATTTAATTTAATTTGATTTAATTTGATTTAATTTAATATGTTTTTAATTTAATTTTATTTAATTTAATTTAATTTAATTTAATTTAAATTTTAATTTAATATTTTATTTTTTATGTTTTAAAGATGATTTAATTTTAATTGTTAAAGTATTAATTTAATTGAAATTTTAAAAGGATTTAATTTAAATAATTTAACTTTAATTTAATTTAATGATTAAGTCTTTTAGCATTTTAAATCTTGAATTTGGATTATCATTTTAATTAGGAATTAAATATTATTGAGGTGATTAATTTAGGGATTCTTAAATTAAAGAACAAATCTCTTCCTAATAATATCCCTATTTTAATAATTCCAATTTTATTATTCTTCCAAATTTAATTAATTATTTGATTAAGGTTTATTTTAATTATTTTTTAAATTGTTTAGTAGGTTTCTACCCTTTAATTATTTAAATTTCAATCATCCAAATCAGATTAAGATCAAATATTTTACTTTTTCATTTCATTAAACCTAAAGTTTTAATTTAAGGGTTAAAATTTTAATTACCATTTTGCCCTTCAAGCTTAATGATTTCATAACTCACCAAATTGAGCTTAAATGAATTTGAAATTTTTATGTGGCTTCACTCATATGTCAATAAAGACATTAGAGGAGAAAATGTGATTTTTCTGTATTTAATTTATTTATATAATTATTTTTTGTGGAAAATAAGGAATTTCAAGGAAAATTCAACAACATGACCAAGGGAAAGTTTCTATCCTTAAGAAAATTATGGGACATTCCTAATGACCAGAGGACCACTTAGACCAATTTTGGTGATTTTTTGAATTATATTATTTTTATTATAATTATTTTGAGTTTTGGAGTATTAATTAATTTAAAAATAAAATAAAGATTGAAAAATGAATTTTATATTTTTCAAAAATCTCTCTAATATCAAGGAAACCAGAGAACTAACTTTTGTAATTTTCTGATTTTTCTTTGATTTATTAGAATTATTTTAATGGAAGTACTAGAAAATACATTTTTTTTAATTTTAAAATTACTTTAGGGCTTTAAAATTTAATATCTCATCATAGGGACCTAAGAAAAATATGGGATTTGTTCCTAAGTGATTAAAATTCAAAATATAACATTTTGGTGAATTTTATTATTTTTGTGATTTTTATTATTTTTTAATTATTAAAAATATTAAAATAATGCAAAAAATCAACTTTTTTAGAAAATTGCAATTTTAATTTTCTTAAAATCCCTTGATATCAGAGAGGCTCCAAAACCAATTTTGTGAATTTTTGAAAAGTATTTTGAAAGTTATGAATTTTTAAAGTTTAAGTTGGCTAAATGGCTTAATAACCCATTTGGTAGGGCTAACCAAGTCCAATTGACTTCAAATTTTTATGATGGGTTCCTCTGATCCTAAAGGTCAGTGGAGAATTTGTTTCAAGTCAATTTGATGTATGATTAGCTCTAATTAATTAAGGACCTATTTTGGGTGTTTAAGCCAATTAGGGTTATTCCAAGTGGATTAATTCAAAACCTATTTTTCCTAGAGCCCTCTAGTCATAAGAAACATCCTCAAATTTTCTTAGAATTTATTTCACAACATGCTAATTATTGGAATTAAAATATTCAGGATAGTGACCTAAAATTGAAAAATCAATAACTCTTCATAGGGGTGGCCTCTGACTTTGGAAAATTCAGGGAATGTTCCCAAATTCGGAGGCTTCAAAAGCCCTATGGTCTCATGCCATGGTGAATTGTATACATGCATGGAGAATTGAAAATGTGCAGAGAGTAAATAAATTATTAAAAATCAAATACTCAATGAAATTGAATGATTTCTTTTCCACATTATTTTCCTCTGTTCACTGAGCAAGAGGGTATTTTTATTTTATTTTTATGATTTTTCTACACAAAGTTATGCATTTTTGAAGTTTAGGGTCAAAAATAAATAAAATATTTCATTTTCCCTCTCAATCGCCACGTGTCGCTCCCTGATTGGCTGGTGCGGTTCTGTTCATGGATGCAGCTACCGTCCAACTCCATCAGAGCCGTCCGTTGGATACACGCCTGATCGGACGGCTGCTGCTTCTCTCTTCTAGTTCTATTCACCCAAAACCGTCCAACTTCAAACCTTGATATCTCCCTCGATTCTCAACGAAATTGAATGAAATTTTTTTTAAAATGATTGTCTAATCGAGTAGCACACATCTATATAGTGATGATATACTTAAAACATGTGAATAAATACAGAAAATTAAAACATGCTCGGTTGGAGGAGAAAAAATTTGATACCTTTGTCCAAGAGGTGAGGCCTCAATTGGACATGATTGGATTGAGCTTAGGAGTGCTTGGAGAAGCTTTGGGAACAATTTGGCAGAGTTTACCCAAGGTAATCTTTGCATCTCCTCCCCTTAGTCATGGAGGTGGGGTTTAAATAAGGAAGGTAATGGTGGAGCTTGGGTGGCCATGAGGGTTGGCTTGGTTCATTCATCAAGGTTTTTTGGCTGAGAAAAACTC
The DNA here is from genome assembly GCA_022702705.1 of Papilionanthe hookeriana x Papilionanthe teres. NCBI lineage: Eukaryota > Viridiplantae > Streptophyta > Magnoliopsida > Asparagales > Orchidaceae > Papilionanthe > Papilionanthe hookeriana x Papilionanthe teres. The sequence continues at coordinate 60,828,226 of CM040436.1, forward strand.
ACATGATTGAGCTTGATCTTGTTGCAATCAATTGGGTTATGTCATGTGTAAAGTCAAGGATTTAAATGACATGGGTGTAAAGAGCATTTTTGGTCCAATTTGGGTCAATTCATGGATTTGGCTTGGTTCACTCACCAAGGGTTGATTTGGGCTGATGTGAGATCACTTGGGTCAGCCTCACATATGTGGTGAAGTCCCCATCCAAGGTGAGGTGGCCAATTTTGGTTAAAGTGTATCATGAATGGGGTTAAAAAAGGTTTAGTGAAGGCTTAAGAAAGGCTCCCTCTCCTTGCCATAAGTGGCATGGTGAGGTGGAAAGGGCTCCTCATGGCTTGCATATGGCTTATGCATGGCTCCATGACTTCATTTGGCTTGCTCATGGCTTGGGGAAAAGGTTGGCTCACTTGCATGGAAAAGGGTTATTTGGAATTTTGAATTGGGTTGGATTTGGGCTTCTTTGGTAAAGGGGTTAATGTAGGTCAAATTGGGCTAACTTGGACCAATGTTGGGCTAGGGTTGAAATTGTTGTAAAATTAATGTTGGGAAATGTTTATGGGAGTGTTTCAAAGAGGTTTTGACTTTGGTTGGGTTTTGATTTTGGGGTTTGGGCTTATTTGGGTTAGGTTTGGGTTTAGGTCAAGATTGGTTCTTTTAGCTTTGGGTTGAATTTGAGTGGGGTTTGGGTCTAAATTTAGGGCAAATCAGGTTATTTTTTTATTTTTGGGGATGTTAAGGAAGGTTTAGAAAAGATTTGGGGTTAATTGGAGTTGAATTGGGTGAGTTTGAGCAAAGTTTGGGTCATGGGTTCAAATTGGGCTTTAAGGTCAAAAGTGAAATTGGATTCAAATGTCAATCAAATTGGGCTTGGATTTGGTCTAGATTAGTGTTGGGGATGTTTAATTGAAGTTTAGAATTGAATTGGACCAGAATTTGGGTCAATTGGGTAGGTTTGGTTTGACATTGGGTTCACTTTGGGTTAAAAATGGGTCAAATTGGGGATTTTGATAAAAGTGGGGTAAATTGACAAAATTGGCCTATGGTGTAGTTAGAAAAAATGAAGTTGGGAATATTTGAGATTTTTTGGAATTTTCTGGGAATTTTCTGAATTTTTGGATTTTTTGGCTAAGAGGGGCATTTTGGGTATTTGGACGGTATTGGGGGGTATTTCTGGAATTTTTGGTATTTTTGGCTATGGATGATCAATTTGATTGGTGAGGAAATTTTTAGGAATGGTTTTGGGGAATTTTGGGTGATTTGGAAATTTTGGAGGATTTGGGTAATTTCAAGGGTTTTGGGTAGGCTAGGCGGGTGTAGGGTCCCTTGGGGTCAAAAATTAAAAATTTGGAAAATTGAAGATTGGGTAATTGTAAGTGGAATGAAATCATTTTGGTTGAGCCATGAAGCCATATCAAGCCCACATGAGCCATGAAGGGACTCATTTGAGGCATCCACTATGTTGTTCCTAACCCTCTTAACCAAGGGCTTAGGGGTTAAGGACCATCCATGTGAATCACCTTCATGAGTCAGGAGGTCAAGTTAGGTATGGGTGTGTTTTTAGGAGGTGTGTGAAAGTGTAGTGTATAGGTGTAGTGTGTGTGTAAGTCAGCCCTTCACCGCACCGTGCCACCTGTGGCGATCCTAAGGCCAAAGAGTCCCATAGGAACTCATCCTTTAAACTTCCACATTTGATTTCAACCCTCTAGGTGATTAGGGGTCTACAATCAAGTTTGTAGAGTTTGCAGGGAGTTAAGAAGTGGTTTGAATTTCTAAGTGGTGGGTCCCAATTCTAATCCTATAGAATAGTCAAAGGAAAAGCCTAAGGCTAGATCCTAAGTACTAAAAAGAAGGAGAGAAGACCTCATCAAAAATGAGGTCAACAAATGGACCCCCAATAGGTGTGGTGTGCTAACCAAGCACACCGCGCGTATTGGCATTGACCAAAAAGATCAACAAAACCAACACAGATGTCGAAGTGACAAACTTAGGACGAAGTAGAAGAATTTCCGCTGGGGAGTGTCAAGTATATCTCTGAGACTGGAGATTCCTGAACTCTCGCTGGGGAAAGGAAAAGGATGTGAGTTCCAAATCACATGATCTGGGGGAATTTCGATTTAGATTTCATTTTGTTTGAGTTTAAGTTTTGATGTGTAAGTTTAGATTTTAGCTTGAGTTTTAATTTAAATTGAAGTTTTGTTAAAATTAATTTGAAGGGATTTGAACTTGAAATGAAAATTGGAATTTTGTGGTTTTAGATGTAACATCTTCAACCTCAAAAGAAAATTGAATTGATTGGATTGAACCATTACAATGAGGAGAGAACTCAGAGCAATGCGGTATTCGATGTAAAATCCTTAACCTCAAAAGTTTGATTTGGTGTGCTTCATTGCAATAGGGAGAGACCTAAAGCAATGCGGTATCGGATGAAAAATCCTTAACCTCAAAAGTTTGATTTTGATGTATTTCATTGCGATAGGGAAAGAATCCTAAAGCAATGCAGTCTCGGATGTAAAATCCTCAACCCCAAGAATTTGATTTTGATGTATTTCATTGCGATAGGGAAAGAACTTAAAGCAATGCAGTCTCGGATGTAAAATCCTCAACCCCAAGAATTTGATTTTGATGTATTTCATTGCGATAGGGAAAGAACCTAAAGCAATGCGGTCTCGGATGTAAAATCCTCAACCCCAAGAATTTGATTTTGATGTATTTCATTGCGATAGGGAAAGAACCTAAAGCAATGCAGTCTCGGATGTAAAATCCTCAACCCCAAAAATTTGATTTTGATGTATTTCATTGCAATAGGGAAAGAACCTAAAGCAATGCCGTCTCGCATGTAAAATCCTCAACCCCAAAAATTTGATTTTGATGTATTTCATTGCGATAGGGAAAGAATCCTAAAGCAATGCAGTCTCGGATGTAAAATCCTCAACCCCAAAAATTTGATTTTGATGTATTTCATTGCGATAGGGAAAGAATCCTAAAGCAATGCGGTCTCGGATGTAAAATCCTCAACCCCAAAAGTTTGAATTTGATGTATTTCATTGCGATAGGGAAAGAATCCTAAAGCAATGCAGTCTCGGATGTAAAATCCTCAACCCCAAAAGTTTGAATTTGATATATTTCATTGTGATAGGGAAAGAATCCTAAAGCAATGCAGTCTCGGATGTAAAATCCTCAACCCCAAAAGTTTGAATTTGATGTATTTCATTGCGATAGGGAAATAATCCTAAAGCAATGCAGTCTCGGATGTAAAATCCTCAACCCCAAAAGTTTGAATTTGATGTATTTCATTGCGATAGGGAAAGAATTCTAAAGCAATGCAGTCTCGGATGTAAAATCCTCAACCCTAAAAATTTGATTTTGATGTATTTCATTGCGATAGGGAAAGAATCCTAAAGCAATGCAGTCTCGGATGTAAAATCCTCAACCCCAAAAGTTTGAATTTGATGTATTTCATTGCGATAGGGAAAGAATCCTAAACCAATGCAATCTCGGATGTAAAATCCTCAACCCCAAAAGTTTGATTTTGATGTATTTCATTGCGATAGGGAAAGAATCCTAAAGCAATGCAGTCTCGGATGTAAAATTCTCAACCCCAAAATTTTGAATTTGATGTATTTCATTGCGATAGGGAAAGAATCCTAAAGCAATGCAGTCTCGGATGTAAAATCCTCAACCCCAAAAGTTTGAATTTGATGTATTTCATTGCGATAGGGAAAGAATCCTAATGCAATGCAGTCTTCGATGTAAAATCCTCAACCCCAAAAATTTGAATTTGATGTATTTCATTGCGATAGGGAAAGAATCCTAAAGCAATGCAGTCTCGGATGTAAAATCCTCAACCCCAAAAATTTGATTTTAATGGTAATTGATTTTGCAAAGATTTGTAGTGTTGATTTGAAAAGTATGGAATTTTGGTGTTTTGAGAATTTCATGAAAGTTGTAAAAGACTTTCATGGAAAGAAATAGATTAGGAGGGAATATGTGGATGCTACATATCCCATTCAAAAGTGTTAATCGAAAGTTGCTGGTTTGGATTAGATACAATTCCTCGCCATCAGATTCGAATCGAAAACCTCATGGCTCTGTGTCAATGGAATCAACCGCTTCCATCCCAGACGAGGGAGAGAGTAGAACAGATTGGATTTCAGATTTGGAAGGTTGAGTTTGAATTTGATTGAGATTTGATTTGAGATCTGGAAGGTTGAATTTGAATTTTGATTGAGATTTGATTTAAAATTTGGAAAATCGAATTTGAATTTGATTGAGATTTGATTTGAGATTTGGAAAGTTGAATTTGAATTTGATTGAGATTTGATTTAAGATTTGGAAATTTGAATTTGAATTTGATTGAGATTTGATTTGAAATTTGTGTTCATTTTGTTTGTCTTTTAACGATTCAAATTTGCTTTATCGTTCATTTAATGTCCATGTGAATTTGGTGTTCATTATTTTTTTTAGATTTTAAAGGAACGTTTTCTTTTATTCTTTTTGTTTCTTTTCTATTCTTTATTCGAAGTTCATTTAACTTTAATGGCGTTTCCCAGTCAACTTGCACAAAAGAGGTGAAGGCCAAAAATGTGACATGGTCACTTTCATTCCAATCATGTTGAAGATACATCATACAACTCGATCTGGAATACATCTCATACAATCCATGTAGACTCAAAACGGACTATGTATGATCTTTATCGATCCATCCAAAAAGGCATCTGTCAGAAATCCATGTCTGAATAATGAAGTACATGGTCAATAACATCACCTTCCAAGCCATCCTTAGCAAGGATGCCGTATGGATGTACGTTGGAGGTGTGATATTTTCCATGTAACTCACAGCTCGTAAGGCCGGAGGCTCTCTAACTCCGGGTCTGGCTGGAAGTGGTAAGGTGCTTTCCTTTCATCCATCCTTCTGAAAGTAACTGAGATCCGCTTCATTGGTACTCCCGGTATGCAATGTTTAGCGACATCCGCTCCGTTGCCCTTTAGTATCATGACGGAACCTACCGGTAATGGTATCTTTACCGGCCCTCGGAACTCACTCGGGCCTGCTTATCCGGAGGTTAGATCCGAACATGATATTACATTCATTCAGAAAAGAAACTGTGCAGAAAGGTCTGACAAAGTCGTGGTGATCTATGTTCGGGGGTATGCAGTCACCCTTCTTGTAAATATTAATGATGCAACTGTTGGGTATGCAATCTGCTGGCAGTACCCTCCATGCTATCATTCTTTTTACCATCCTTTTGATGACTAATGGCATTGGATCCACCTGGCCATGACGGAGTATCCCCGGTGGGTTTCCCTTCCTGTCTTCTGCGAAGTTGTAGCAGCATCCACATTGTATTGTAATTCTCCCCTTCCCTGGCATCCATCTCCGGGGTTATGAGTAAGTGTTTTCTCTTAGGCGACCTGCTCGACCCATTCTTTTCAAATCCCGGATGCAGTCCACGATTTGTTGTTGTTCTTATTCTGAGAACACGTCTGTATGTAGCTCGAGGCCTTCTAGTATATTGATCCTTCTGCCTCTGATTCTCTCGAAGTATTCAAAAGTTTGCTTCTCGACATTCTGCATTCTTTCTAGCTCGTATTCTGGAATAATCTGCAAATGGCGAGGCCTAGTGACGTACTGTGGGATATATGGCTCAATCCCTTCGCGTTCTCCTGCATACCTCGGCTCCTCGGGGATGGTCTCCGTCGGGACGTCCTCCGGGGTTGCTCTTGCAACAAGGTTATGCATTACTGGTGACTTTATCTGGTGGCGTGGTAGCCTTCCCTCTTCTGATCTTCTCGAGATTTCCCTGGTCTCTTCTGTTATCCTCGGAGCTGGCCTCCTTTCTTCAGGTTCCTGGCGAACCGGTATCCTTGAAATATATGCACTCGGTAGTAGCGATCGCCTCGTCGCGGCTGGTCCGCTGCTAGTTTAGTTAACATCTTGCGGATACGGTGATTTTTATTTCTTCGCTGAGCTGCTGTGAGAGTAGCTCTTCGTACTTCCTGAATTTCTGTGGGCGCGACGCTGACAAGCCTGCCCTCTGCTGTAGTGACTACAGACTTGATTCTTTTGTCCTCCTCAGTGTTTGTTTTCCTTTTCTTGTTGCCGGTTTGGTGGCTTGGGCCACCCACTTTCATTACTGTCTTACTGGGTAGTTCCTCTCGGTCAACTGGGACCCAGTCAGCTTCCTCGTATTGCGGGCTCTGCTGGTGCGAAGTCCGAGTCAATCTCTATTATCGCTCCATCTTTCACCCTCTTTTCGTCGAGTGCAAGGCTTACGCCATTTCTAAAGTTCAGGACCAACCGCCCGTTCTACATTTCCCTGCAAAAAGACAAGGAAAAGGATCAGGGGCTGTACTAAGAACAAGAACATTAAGAAAATGTTTATTAGAGACAAATTTTTCTTTCTTTCTTTTTTTTTATTCCTTTTATATTTTTAAATTCAACAGGAATGAAGTGGGAGAAGATCGAAAAAAGATTTTGATTTGGAAGAGAGAACAAGGAAAACTTTATTATCACGATTTTGTTTATTTTAGCACTTTTTTTTTTGGTTCGGACCCAGTCATAAGTAATTACTTCGCCCGTGCTTCTAGGGATGAGGAATTCATTCCTTCGAAACATCAGGTAGCGTAATACTTTTTCAAGTATCATCCGTTGATCGGAAGCATATGTCTTTCTCCTTGGCAATTCACAAGCTGGTAGGAGCCCCCTGAGTAGACTGCCTCAACCACAAACGGCCCTTCCCAAGTGGGTTCAAATTTTCCTCCTATCTTGCGGTGTGCGAGGATAGGTCTCTTGAGAACGAGAACTAAGTCACCAACTTTGAAGGTTCTTGGGCGGACCGATCTGTCATGGGCTTGAACCATCTTAGCTTGGTATAGTTCTAAATTCTCGTCGCGCTGCAAGTCTTTTCCCTTCCGGGCTTTCCAATTCTTCTAGTCGTAATTTGGCATTCTCTTCTCGTCGTGATCTTATTTGCAACTGCAATTCGAGTGAAGGAAGCTTGGACCTCTAAGGGTAACACTTGCCTCGGACCCATACACCGGAGCGTAAGGTGTAGCTTGAGTAGGAGTTCTGAAGGTTGTCCGGTAGGCCCATAATGCTTCTAATAACTTCTCGTGCCAATTTCTCTTATTATCGTCCAAGGTTTTCTTTAAAATTTGAACGAGAGTTTTATTAAAAGCCTCAGCCAGGCCATTTGCTCTTGGATAATAAATTGTTGAATACCGCCAGTCGATTCCGTGTCTCTTGACAAAATTGTTGATTTGCGTGCTTCTGAATGCTGATCCATTATCTGAGATGATCCTGCGCGGCACTCCGAAACGGTAGACAACTTGGTTCTTGAAAAACTGTAGCACGTGGTGTGCTTTCACTACTACGAGTGGAGCGCCTCTGCCCACTTGGAAAAGTAATGCGTAGCCGCAAGAATGAAACGATGTCCTTTTGAAGATGGTGGTTCTATTGGACCCACTATATCACGTGCCCCAACATTCAAATGGCCATGACGCAATTGTCGGATGTAGCACATTTGGAGGTTGGTGTAGAACCACTCCGTGCACTTGGCATTGGTGGCGGCTCTTGGCGATTTTCATGCGGTCGGTCATCATCGAGGGCCGGTAGTACCCTAGTCTTTTAATTTTCATTTTCATCTTCGGACTCGATTGGTGAGTGCCACGAGTCCTGAATGCACCTCTTTAACAATTTCATGGGCCTAGGACCCGCTTAGGCACCTTAGCCACATTTGATCGAAAGACCTTCCGTATAACGTGTTGTTTATGAATGCATAGGACGAGTTCTTTTCTTGATCCGATGGGCTAGCGACCTATCGTCCGGTAGTTTTCACTGTTTGCGGGTAGTCTATTAATGGTTGTCGCCAATCTTCGTGTTTTCCGTCACTTCGCTGCAGCTGATTCTTTTTCTTTTTCGATTTGTGTATTGTGTCTATGTCGAGTTGTGATAGGACTCGACGTCCATGAACCGACACTTCCAGTCGATTCATCTTGCATGCGAGGCAAATTCTTTTGCGAGGCGGGCTAAAGCATCTCGCTAAAGCATTTTCTTTTACGAGAATTTTGTAGATCGTCACATTCGGAATGCTGTTCCAACAAGCTGTATGGCATACTTGGAAGTATTGCTCGAGTCTTGGCTTTAAAATTTTGTATTGTCCGGCGATCCGTTGAATGATTAGCTCGCGAATCCCCGTAGATGTTGATGTTTGTTATCCCCATTTGAATAGTTAATTCCAGTCCTGTTATGAGAGCTTCATATTCTGCTTCGTTGTTTGTACACGGCTCTGTTAAGTGGTAGGAGTATCTTAACATCCCCCGCTCCGGTGTTATAAAGATTAGTCCGATCCCTGCCTTACCGGGCACTATCACTTGCGATTCTTCGTCTTTGTGTGCTGAAGATGCTCCGTCAAAATATAATTCCCAACGTCGATCATCAAGGTCTTCTAAGCTCATTATTTGTTCATCTGGCAAGTTGTCATTGAGAGGAGATTCTGCCGGCAAAGGGTGTCTTTGCGAGGAAGTCTGCTAGGACTTGTCCCTTTACGGCACAAAGAGGCACGAAAGTTATATCGAATTGCAATAATATCATTGACCACCTGGCAAGTCTGCTAGAAAGTGTTGGACGGGTCATCAAGTATTACAATGGATTAAATTTCGATATCAGGTTGACCTTATGAGAAAGCATGTAGTGCCTGGGCTTTTGAGCGGCGAAGATCAGGGCCAAACAGTGCTTTTCAATTGTGGGATACTTTATTTCCGTCGGAAGTAAACGACGGCTTAGGTAGTAAAGAGCATTTTCTTTACCCTCATCATTGACACAGGTTAACGGGGCTCCGAGAGAGTCGTCTAAAGCCGTGGTATAAAGTATCAACGGTCTACACGAGGCCGGGGCTGCTAAGACGGGAGGTGTCATTAAATATTGTTTAACGTCCTCGAAGGCCTTCGGCATTTCTCTTCCCAAATAAATTTGGCGTCCTTTTTAACTAATGCCGAGAAAGGTCGACACCTACCGACAAGTTCGAGATAAAACATCGAAGATATGCCAACTTCCCTTGAAAAGATCGTAGTTGTTTTAAGGTTTTGGGAGGTGGCATTTCTAAGATAGCTTTAATCTTTTCGGGTCGATTTCAATTCCACGATGTCGGACAACGAATCCTAAGAATTTCCCGGAGGTGACACCGAAGGCGCATTTTAAGGGATTCATCTTAAGGTTAAATTGTCTTAATCGTTCGAAAACAATTCTCAAATCATACAGGTGGTTTTCCTTTACTTTGCTTTTGATGACCACATCATCCTCGTAGCACTCAACTTGATTGTGGATGAGATCATCAAAAATTCTTGTCATCGCTCTACGGTAGGTTGCTCTGCGTTCTTCGATCCGAATGGCATCATCGTGTAGCAATATACTCCGATCGGCGTTACGAATGCTGTAATTTTTTCATCTTCCGGAGCCATTTTTATCTGGTTGTATCCCGAAGATCCATCCATGAATGAGAATATTTCATGTGTTGAAGCAATGTCGATCATTAATTACGGGATCGGTAGAGGGAATTCATCTTTTGGACATGCCTTGTTTAAATCTCCGAAATCCACACAAATTCGATCCGACCATTCTTCTTTCGATCGGTACCACATTGGCTAACCAAGTCGGGTATTGTTCTTCACGGACAAATTTAGCGTCTATTAGCTTTTTAACTTCAGCTATGACTTGCTGTTCAATTTCTAGAAGCATCCTTCTGGAACCTTGTCTGACTGGAACAGAAGTAGGATCCACTCCTAGCTTATGGACTGCGACCTCTGGAGCTAAACCTGGCATCTCATCATAGCTCCAAGCGAAACAGTCTTTAAATTCCATCAATAACTTGAGTATTTCTTCGGAGTCTTCTTTATTGAGTAAGGAGCTAACAAAGGTAGGTCTAGGTTCTTCGCTAGTACCTAAGTTAACTTCCGTTAACTCATCTATTGTAGATTTGATCTCTTCTTCGAACTCTGGTGGAGCGTTTCCAATTTGTAAATCTTCGAGTTCTTCCGTAGTTTCCATGCGGTTTTCATTAGACTCGCAAGTGACAACCAAGCAAAATTCGGTATCATCAACTGATCCTACCGTGCCGAATCCGAGACCATGCTTTGAATTGGGTGGACGACCGGAGTTATTCCATAAATTTTCAAAATGTTGTGATCGACCTTTTGTCCATTGTCGAGGTAAGAAACCACGGCTGAATTAAATTTTGAACACGGGGAGAGTACCACTCAAAAGGCAATTCCATTAATTCGATGAAGTAGCATCTTCAAATTGTACATTATTTTCAGTTTTGGAGGAAGGAGCACCACGGTAGAATTTGATGGGCTTTGCACCACCGCTACGTACCTCTTTGACCACCATACCCTCGATCTTATTAGAATGGATTGGGGTCAGGGTCATAGTATGTACATAGTGGTTAATCTTCTCGTACATCGATTTATATTCCTCGTTCTTTTCATCTTCGAGAGAGATCCTGAATTGCTGCTTCTTCCGACTTATTGTCGTTGCTTCTTGCTTGATTTCTTTTTCTTCTTCAGAACTATCTTCCCAATCAACATTGATGGTTGGTTTCCTCTGTCCAACTGTCCTAACGTCTCTGCCACGACCTCGTCCCCGGCCTCGACCTCGGATGCGAGTTGTGGAGAAACCATCACCATCTCGCTGTAAGGGAGTGGTGAGTGACTGTTGGACTAGGACTTCAGGCTCTTCATCGTCCCGAACTTCCTTTGCTTCATTCGTTATGGTATCTACTGGAGAAGATTGTTTTCTTCGGAGGTGCATAATAAGCTGCATCTTCATGGATTCCAATTTCATGTACGGAGAATGGTTGTAAGTCACCTTTGATGCACTTGTTCCCCTCCATCATAGTATTTGATGCAGCGATGTAGAGATGATGGTATCATCCGGTTTTTATGTATCCATGGTCGGCCCGAGTAGAGCGTTGAACGACGTTTCGAATCAATTATGTGAAATTTCGCGGTTGTCTTTGCTAATTCATCGGTCTTCATTAGCAGTGTTATTGAGCCGAGGGCTCTTTCTCCTTTCCGGTTGAATCCTCTTAATAACATTTTGTCCGCTTCGAGCTCGCGAGCATCAATTTCCAAGTATGCTAGCGTTCGAAGATTCATTATATTGATTGATGCTCCCGGATCCACCAATGCTCGGAGAGTGTAAACTTCTCGATTGTAATCGAAATGTACAACGGTCGGTTGTGGTCTGTCGTCCCAAGTAGTAGGTCATTGTACGTGAAGGTAACACCCAGTTGTTCCTTTAACGAGCAAACCTCATCTAAGGAATCTCCGGTCATTTGAGCTAAGCAAATTCTCGGATCAAGTAAGGCCTTGATCGGAGCTTCTCTCATCTCCTTTGATAAGATGAGAGAGTCGTAGATGCTCAGTTTGGCTGGTAGTTTCCTAAGATGGGCTAGCACGTTGTAGTCCACTTTGTTTTCATGTGTCTCGGCTTCTTCCCGAATGGGTATTTCTTCTGCCGGGGTTGATTCTTCTTGAACAACCACCTGCTTTCCTTTCTCATTTGGACCCATTCTCGGAGGTAAAACTCTTCCACTTCTTAAGTTGACTTCTGTAATTTCTTCTGAATCTAGTATTGAGTTTGCTGGTGTCTCCTTCTGAATCGGAATGACAGGTTTTTCTGGATTAGCTTCGGAATCTGAAGGCTCTAACTCTATTGTGACTGGAGCTCCTCGAAACTCGCAAATAGATTCGTTGCTTGTTGAACTTTTGTAGCCTCCTTGGTGGATGTCTTCTTTGCCATTGTGATCGTCAAGATTGTGTATGATTTGAGAATTGTAATTTGTATCAGAATCGACGTCCAGATTAGGTTGATTGTCGCTAGTTACGTAATCATTAGAAACAGTCAAAACGTAGCCAACGCCATAACCCTCATCATTATAAGATCCCACCGGAGTGAGCGGATAATCATACGAGTCGGAGGTTCGAGGGATTTCCCCCCGAATCGGAAACAACTATCCTAGGATAAGCAGCCCCTAGTCTAGCCTTAAGAGCCTCGGTCTTCTCTTCTTCATCAATTTTCTTCTTTTCTTCAATTGTCTCTTGTTGAGGTGGTTCTTCTATCGCAAGTGATAGTGCCGACTTGACAGGTTTCGAACTCTGAATTGAAGCTCGGACTGAAGTGGTTTGGATGCGATCCAAAATCTTCTTCGAAGACTTTGTCCAAGCGGTAGTCCATCCATCATCAGTTGCATAGGGATCTATCGGAACAATGAGATCCGTCGAGATAACATTGACGGAACCTCCTTTCTGGGGTTCCTTCATGTATTCCTTCGGGATTGTTATGTTCCCTTTTCGAAGATTGTCGTTGAGCCAACTTTTGAAGGTAATACAATCTTCTATCTTGTGTCCAAGCATCCGGTGGTAAGGGCAAAAGTTGGGATCTCCTTTCTTGTCGACTTCTTCTGGTCTCTTGGGCTCTGGCAGTTGGAAATCTGGAGTCTTCATCAGACTGCGAAACATTTTCGGCACTGCCTCATTCTTGAACGGATACTCCCTGCTCAGAAGCTCCCTCAACGTACGTTGTGGACGAGGCGGTTGTTCATACTGTTGAGATGACTGATAGCTGGGTCGGGGTTCGCTGGTAATTCTGTTGAGGTTGCTGCGGCCGTTCTGATGGTATTTGTATTGGCTGCTTGCCTTTATCGACTGCTGCAACGATCCCAGACTTCTTTTCAAAAGTTTTCACGGGCTTCTGTTTGTATGTTTTGTCGATGAAACTTAATTGCTTCGCCTCCTCTTGCAAGCTTCCAGCCTTGCTTAACAACTTCTCGAAAGTCTTAATAGTAAATCCCTTGAGGAGAAGTGCTATCGGGCCATGAATGCTCTTAAGTAAAATGTCGACTGCATGTTGTTTTTGTAGCTGTGGCTCACACTTCATACTTAGATTCCTCCATCGAAGTATGTAATCCACCAAAGTTTCATTCGGCTTCTGCTTCTCTACCACTAAATCACCTATAGTGATGTGGTGCTGAGCTCCAGCAAATCGCTTGATGAAGAGGTTCTCTAATTCTGAAAATGTCTTCACCGAGTCGTTTGGTAATTCCGCATACCAATCAAAGGCGATCCCTGATAGGCTGCTGACAAATTGTCTGAAGAGTAAAGCATCACTTCCGCCGGCATTGCAATAACTGGAACGAAAATGTGCAACATGCTGCCGAGGGTTTCCGATTCCATCAAAGGTCTTGAACAGAGGTGGTACAAAGCCTTTCGGATATTGGACAGCGTCAAATTCTTCGGGGTAAGGTCTACCCGTTCGAATGGATGTCCCGCTCTTTGATTGTGCCAAGGCTTCTCGCACCTGCTGTTCCACCATGCTCTTGATATCCTTCTCCGGAATCATGTTCTGGGTAGAATCTTTCTTTGGCTTATCGTCTCCGTTAACGGATGTAATCTCTTTTCCTCCGTCTGTAATATGAATAACTTCTAGAGGCGTTTCTCTTGAGGGTTGAGCCTGACTTTGAAGAGTGGCTAGGACTGCAGTCATCTCTTCCATCCTTTTTGCCAATTGAGAGATTGTATCGTCTTTTTCTCGAATTTGTGCTCTTAATGCTTCCGGTTCATCTCTTTCCACAGCTGCCGGAGCACCTTGTGAAGCTGACGATGCTCGTGTTTCAACCATGTTAATTTCTGCACATTCATCATCCATGAATTCTGACGAGTCGACTTCATCTCCGAATTTTTCTTCTCTTTCTCTTGCTAATCACTGAATATCAGTTCTTAGCTTTTCCATAGCGTCTTCCGATGGTCTTTTTCGTGCGGTTTCGCAGTTATCATGCGATGGCTGTCGGGTTTCCTTTTTGGGAGTCCCCTTCATTGCAGTGGCGCTTTCTTCGGACTCGAGTCTCCTGACGAGACTTTCCTTCTCAAGTCACTATTTCGGTCTTAATTGGCCGGTAGTGGGACGCCATACCTTCCTTCTAGCAGCAGAAGGCCTAGGACCGGATGGTCTGTCGGCTGAATGCTGGAAGGTGGTATCCTCCCTGATCTGTAAACCTGAAACAACAACAGGTGGACTAGCCTTCATCTTCTTATTCGGCTCTTCTGCAGCGATAGCAGGTTCTACTCGTGGCCCAAGATGGGATTTGGCCGGCACCCGTCCTATCCTTCTTAAAATCTCCGATACATGGCATTTCTCTTTCTTTGCTAACTTCTCAATCACAGTCTGTAGTCGGGCAAATGGTGTAATCCTAGCCCTTTTCTTTCTGCTGTCGCTATAGTATGCGGGTCGAGGTAATGTAGAAGCAATCCTGCGGACATTTTCCTCGTCGGCTGCGGCGGAAAGGGGATGGAATCTACTTCCTTCCAAAAAGGGTGTATATTCAGGCAATGGTATGTATTCAGGTAGTGGTGTGTACTCAGGGATTTCTTCTAAGAAAGCGACTTCAGCAGCTACGGCCTTCCCGGCAATCTTCCCGCCTCTATTTCTCCTCCGAGTCCGTGTTAGGGGTGGAACCCTTGAGCTGGACCCAATTTCAAAAACGAAGGTCTTGTACGGAAATCCGTACCCTCCACGGTAACATGCTCGTTACAAATTTGAACTTCCTTCCCCTTCGGTTTGGCGGGAGCCGGGGTAGGTGCGAGAGACGACTAGACCGAGTGGGGGTAGAGATAACGGTCCTTCATGGACGGCGGTACTCCTCTCAGCTGGAATCCTTTACAGGGGAGGAAACTCTTGAGTTGCCTTAAGGTTGAACTCGATCAAAGGTCTTTCAGTTTCAGATACTTTGTCTGTCAGTGCGAAAAGGGTAACGTCAGTGATCTTGACATTTGTGTTCTCGAATCCTTGTCCAAACCGGATGATCCCATTGTCGGGCAGCTCATCCTAGTAAACAGCGAAGTCTAGTCCGTTGGTGAAGGAGAAAATTAGCTTTGGGGCTTCCATTTCTGCAAGGTAAATACTGATTGTCAGTCCCAAGTTATGCTTCTTCTCATCAGGACGAAAAGAAAGGAATCGAAAAGAGTCCGAACACATTCCCGTTTATCTTAATGTATTTGTAGTATTAAAAGAAAATTTATCTAGATAATTGTTTTTTCGAAAAGATTTATTCATTAAGATGAAGAAATTATTAAAAGAAGGAAAGTTGTAGGAAGGGTAAAGGAATTGATTAGGAACTGGAAAAGGAAGAGAAACTTCTCGACCCGCAAGACCGCTCCTAAACTAATACCTATTGGGGGTCCACCCCGCCTCTTTAGGGGGGTGGGAGGATTCCGGAACCTCTCTGTTTAGGGGTGTCTAAACAGTGGCTCTAGAATCCAAAAAGGAGTTGACTATACTCGCTCAAGACAGAAATGAGCGGGGTATGCCAACGGAAAGAATAGTAGTTTGGTCCACTAGGGGCATGGACTCACTATCGATTTATGAAAGCAAAACCATCTGATCAAAATGGAGAGAGGAACTATTTCCCAGCGGAGTCGCCAGAAATATGTCGACATATTTTAGGTTATGTGTTTTATTTTGAAAAGAGGGTCGCCTACAGAAATTGTCGGCGAATTTTAGATTTTAATTTTAATTTAAATATATATATATATGATTTAGAAAGTAGTATTTAATTTTGAAAATAATTTTAAGATATGAAATCAAACCGACCTCACATCCCAGATAGTTTATATAAACGAGCGCCGCATCACAAACCGTGTATTTATCCCGAAGAATAGACACACTGCTTAATGATGGGGCTCGGTTAAATAAACTAGGAGATTTGTGACATCCGTTTGGTCTGCGAACCAATTTTATAAGCCGACAAATTCCCCTGCTTAATATAAATGAATTAGGCAGGGTTTATATTACATGGGTTCTTAAAATTCCCTATAAGGGCAAGCCCCTATAGTTAATTACATCTTAAGTGACAGGAATCACCTAAGAAAACTCTCGATAATAATTAGTAGTTCTGCTCTCAAGAATTTCAAAGTTTAAGGTTTCAAGGGATTGAATTTTAGAATTTCAATAGGGAATGGATCAAGCTTGGAACATTTTGTTTTGGGAATTCAAAGGAAGAAAGGTAGGAGAAATTACAGATTCGAAGCGAACTTCGGTAATTTCCCGACTATCCTATTGTTTTTGGCTTGAATTTAGGAAAATCCTAATGTTTATTTAATGTTTTGATCTTGCCAATTTTAATTAATTAGGACTTATATTCGTATGACACAATCATACAAACAACCTCGAAGATGTGAGGGTTTATGTCGTACCAAACGACTACCTCGGAGTCCTAAGACCGGTTAGGGATTAATTTGCAATGCAAATGCCTAACTAAAGGTTGAGGATTTATGTTGCACTAGGCAAACTACCTCGAAGTCCTATGGTTTGGTTATTTAATTCTAAGAATGGTTTTGCTGATGTAGATTTCAGTTTTGCTGACGACGATGGCCGTGCTGCCCACCATGCTTCGCGCTCCTTGTTGTTGCAGGGGGTTTGGTTTTAGAAAATTGTAATCAAAAGAAAAGAGGGGAGTTTGGTTTTAGAAATCTTAAAATCCAAGTGTTTTTTATGTTTTAATTAAAACAAATCTTAAAGTTGATTATAACAACACCGGTTAAGATCCCACGGTTCCATCCTTCCGGCATCATTATTTTTATCGGATTCACTTAGTCCAGATGAATTTGCTAAACTCAACTGAATGAGTTCCACACTTTCATTTAGACCGTGGGAAATCCCGTTAGCAACACGTAGGTTACATCATCCGAGGTATTCCCGATCATCCAACAAGACGTTTTAATTTAGTTGTAGTTGTGGTTTTGTTGTTTTGTTTGTGATTAAATTTTGAGTTGTTTTATATTTTGAAATATTGTGGCGGTGAATTTTATCTTGTAATGACTTTTAATTTAGTTTTGGTTTCAGTTTTAGGAGCTACCCTAAAGGTGTGGGTTTTCATGCAACAGTTGTTTATCATGCAAGAAAGGTAAGTGCGATGCGATTAAATAAATTACAATAAGATAAATTGCAATAAAATAAAAGCGTACCTGGAGGGTCTTCCCGTCATCCCAAGCTGCACTTAAAACATAATTAGAATATTTAAGCATTTAAAGCAAGTTCCTAGGTAAAGCTAAGGGAAGGGTTATGATTTTCTACCAAGTTCCTAATCCTATAGCTAGTCACCTCCTATGACGTCTAGGTTCTTGTATTTTGGGTTTGAGGACGATTTTCTTCATCAAAGAACAATTAAGTTCAATTGTTCTTATAAACATCCTATCATATCGAGGAAGTGCTTAAGACGAATCTTAAACATCTTTTCAATATTTCTAGGATTATTTTAAGTCCAAGAGAATTTAATTATACAAATGAATTAATCGTCCGGGAGTTCAAGTTTTGTTATCTTGCTCAGTGAACTAGGACATTCGAATATCCTATAAGTGAAGTAACACTTCACTTAATACTCCATTTAGGAGTTGTGACAACAAAAGCTTTCGAGGGCAAATTGATGTTCAAGTGATTTATGATTTAATTTAATTTCGGTTAATGGATTTAAGTTTGGAATAGTGTTCAAGTTGTTTTAGATTTATTTTTGAATTTCTTTATGTCTTAGGTGATGTTATTTTTAATTCAATTTAATTTAACTTTAATTTAATTTAATTTGGTTTAGTTTTAATTTTAATTTAATTTATTTAATTTTAATCTAATTTTAATTTTAACTTGATTTTATTTTTTAATTTAATTTAATTTAATTTAATTTAATTTAATTTAATATGATTTAATTTAATTTAATTTAATTTAATTTAATTTGATTTAATTTAATTTGATTTAATTTAATTTTATTTAATTTAATTTAATTTAATTTAATTTAAATTTAAATTTAATTTTATTTTTAATTTTAATTTAATATTTTATTTTTTATGTTTTAAAGATGATTTAATTTTAATTGTTAAAGTATTAATTTAATTGAAATTTTAAAAGGATTTAATTTAAATAATTTAACTTTAATTTAATTTAATGATTAAGTCTTTTAGCATTTTAAATCTTGAATTTGGATTATCATTTTAATTAGGAATTAAATATTATTGAGGTGATTAATTTAGAGATTCTTAAATTAAAGAACAAATCTCTTCCTAATAATATCCCTATTTTAATAATTCCAATTTTATTATTCTTCCAAATTTAATTAATTATTTGATTAAGGTTTATTTTAATTATTTTTTAAATTGTTTAGTAGGTTTCTACCCTTTAATTATTTAAATTTCAATCATCCAAATCAGATTAAGATCAAATATTTTACTTTTTCATTTCATTAAACCTAAAGTTTTAATTTAAGGGTTAAAATTTTAATTACCATTTTGCCCTTCAAGCTTAATAATTTCATAACTCACCAAATTGAGCTTAAATGAATTTGAAATTTTTATGTGGCTTCACTCATATGTCAATAAAGACATTAGAGGAGAAAATGTGATTTTTCTGTATTTAATTTATTTATATAATTATTTTTTGTGGAAAATAAGGATTTTCAAGGAAAATTCAACAACATGACCAAGGGAAATTTCTATCCTTAAGAAAATTATGGGACATTCCTAATGACCAGAGGACCAATTGGACCAATTTTGGTGATTTTTTGAATTAAATTATTTTTATTATAATTATTTTGAGTTTTGGAGTATTAATTAATTTAAAAATAAAATAAAAATTGAAAAATGAATTTTATATTTTTCAAAAATCTCTCTGATATCAAGGAAACTAGAGAACCAATTTTTGTAATTTTCTGATTTTTCTTTGATTTATTAGAATTATTTTAATGGAAGTACTAGAAAATACATTTTTTTAATTTTAAAATTACTTTAGGGCTTTAAAATTTAATATCTCATCATAGGGACCTAAGAAAAATATGGGGTTTGTTCCTAAGTGATTAAAATTCAAAATATAACATTTTGGTGAATTTTATTATTTTTGTGATTTTTATTATTTTTTAATTATTAAAAATATTAAAATAATGCAAAAAATCAACTTTTTTAGAAAATTACAATTTTAATTTTCTTAAATTCCCCTGATATCAGAGAGGCTCCAAAACTAATTTGGTGAATTTTTGAAAAGTATTTTGAAAGTTATGAATTTTTAAAGTTTAAGTTGGCTAAATGGCTTAATCAACCCATTTGGTAGGGCTAACCAAGTCCAATTGACTTCAAATTTTTATGATGGGTTCCCCTGATCCTAAAGGTCAGTGGAGAATTAGTTTCAAGTCAATTTGATGTATGATTAGCTCTAATTAATTAAGGACCTATTTTGGGTGTTTAAGCCAATTAGGGTTATTCCAAGTGGATTAATTCAAAACCTATTTTTCCTAGAGCCCTCTAGTCATAAGAAACATCCTCAAATTTTCTTAGAATTTATTTCACAACATGCTAATTATTGGAATTAAAATATTCAGAATAGTGACCTAGAATTGAAAAATCAATAACTCTTCATAGGGGTGGCCTCTGACTTTGGAAAATTCAAAGAATGTTCCCAAATTCAGAGGCTTCAAAGCCCTATGGTCTCATGCCATGGTGAATTGTATACATGCATGGAGAATTGAAAATGTGCAGAGAGTAAATAAATTATTAAAAATCAAATACTCAATGAAATTGAATGATTTCTTTTCCACATTATTCTCCTCTGTTCACTGAGCAAGAAGATATTTTTATTTTATTTTTATGATTTTTCTACACAAAGTTATGCATTTTGGAAGTTTAGGGTCAAAAATAAATAAAATATTTCATTTTCCCTCTCAATCGCCACGTGTCGCTCCACGATTGGCTGGTGCGGTTCTGTTCATGGATGCAGCTACCGTCCAACTCCATCGAGCCATCCGTTGGATACACGCCCGATCGGACGAGTCGCTGCTTCTCTCCCCTAGTTCTATTCACCCAAAACCGTCCAACTTCAAACCTTGATATCTCCCTCGATTCTCAACGAAATTGAATGAATTTTTTTTAAAATGATCGTCTAATCGAGTAGCACACATCTATACAGTGATGATATACTTAAAACATGTGAATAAATACAGAAAATTAGAACATGCTCGGTTGGAGGAGAAAAAATTTGATACCTTTATCCAAGAGGTGAGGCCTCAATTGGAAATGATTGGATTGAGCTTAGGAGTGCTTGGAGAAGCTTTGGGAACAATTTGGCAGAGTTTACCCAAGGTAATCTTTGCATCTCCTCCCCTTGGTCATGGAGGTGGGGTTTAAATAAGGAAGGTAATGGTGGAGCTTGGGTGGCCATGAGGGTTGGCTTGGTTCATTCATCAAGGTTTTTTGGCTGAGAAAAACTCACATGATTGAGCTTGATCTTGGTGCAATCAATTGGGTTATGCCATGTGTAAAGTCAAGGATTTAAATGGCATGGGTGTAAAGAGCATTTTTGGTCCGATTTGGGTCAATTCATGGTTTTGGCTTGGTTCACTCACCAAGGCTTGATTTGGGCTGATGTGAGATCATTTGGGTCGGCCTCACATATGTGGTGAAGTCCCCATCCAAGGTGAGGTGGCCAATTTTGGTTAAAGTGTATCATGAATGGGGTTAAAAAAGGTTTAGTGAAGGCTTAAGAAAGGCTCCCCTCTCCTTGCCATAAGTGGCATGGTGAGGTGGAAAGGGCTCCCCATGGCTTGCATATGGCTTATGCATGGCTCCATGACTTCATTTGGCTTGCTCATGGCTTGGGGAAAAGGTTGGCTCACTTGCATGGAAAAGGGTTATTTGGAATTTTGAAAACTTTGGATTCCATTGATGGGATTTGTCATGATGCTACAAATGGGTTGATTTCATGATGGTTTAAGACTTTGGTCAAATATAATTATCAAAGGAATGATGAAGAAAAGGTTTCATGTGGGCTTGGAAATGGACTTTGGGCTTTTAAAATTTGGTAAAGGTGGGCTTTTAGGAAGGTTTAAGGGAGTGGGCTTTTAGGTTAGAAAATGGGCTTTTGAATAGAAAAATTTGCAATGGGCCATGCCAAATAAATGTTGAGTTTTTTCTAAGGATGTGTCATGATTGATTTGAAATAAGTTTGGAGTGATTTGGTTTTGAATTGGGTTGGATTTGGGCTTCTTTGGTAAAGGGGTTAATGTAGGTCAAATTGGGCTAACTTGGGCCAATGTTGGGCTAGGGTTGAAATTATTGTAAAATTAATGTTGGGAAATGTTTATGGGAGTGTTTCAAAGAGGTTTTGACTTTGGTTGGGTTTTGATTTTGGGGTTTGGGCTTATTTGGGTTAGGTTTGGGTTTAGGTCAAGATTGGTTCTTTTAGCTTTGGGTTGAATTTGAGTGGGGTTTGGGTCTAAATTTTGGGCAAATTATGTTATTTTTTTCTTTGTGGGGATGTTAAGGAAGGTTTAGAAAAGATTTAGGGTTAATTGGAGTTGAATTGGGTGAGTTTGAGCTAAGTTTGGGTCATGGGTTCAAATTGGGCTTTAAGGTCAAAAGTGAAATTGGATTCAAATGTCAATCAAATTGGGCTTGGATTTGGTCTAGATTAGTGTTGGGGATGTTTAATTGAAGTTTAGAATTGAATTGGACCAGAATTTGGGTCAATTGGGTAGGTTTGGTTTGACATTGGGTTCACTTTGGGTTAAAAATGGGTCAAATTGGGGATTTTGATAAAAGTGGGGTAAATTGACAAAATTGGCCCATGGTGTAGTTATAAAAAATGAAATTGGGAATATTTAGGATTTTCTGGAATTTTCTGGGAATTTTCTGAATTTTTGGATTTTTTGGCTAAGAGGGGCATTTTGGGTATTTGGAGGGTATTGGGGGGTATTTTTGAAATTTTTGGTATTTTTGGCTATGGATGATCAATTTGATTGGTGAGGAAATTTTTAGGAATGGTTTTGGGGAATTTTGGGTGATTTGGAAATTTTGGAGGATTTGGGTAATTTCGAGGGTTTTGGGTAGGCTAGGCGGGGGTAGGGTCCCTTGGGGTCAAAAATTAAAAATTTGGAAAATTGAAGATTGGGTAATTATAAGTGGAATGAAATCATTTTGGTTGAGCCATGAAGCCATATCAAGCCCACATGAGCCATGAAGGGACTCATTTGAGGCATCCACTATGTTGTTCCTAACCCTCTTAGCCAAGGGCTTAGGGGTTAAGGACCATCCATGTGAATCACCTTCATGAGTCGGGAGGTCAAGTTAGGTATGGGTGTGTTTTTAGGAGGTGTGTGAAAGTGTAGTGTATAGGTGTAGTGTGTGTGTAAGTCGGCCCTTCACCAGACCGGGCCACCCAGGGCAGTCCTAAGGCCAAAGAGTCCTATAGGAACTCATCCTTTAAACTTCCACATTTGATTTCAACCCTCTAGGTGATTAGGGGTCTACAATCAAGTTTGTGGAGTTTGCAGGGAGTTAAGAAGTGGTTTGAATTTATAAGTGGTGGGTCCCAATTCTAATCCTCTAGAATAGTCAAAGGAAAAGCCTAAGGCTAGATCCTAAGTACTAAAAAGAAGGAGAGAAGACGTCATCAAAAATGAGGTCAACAAATGGACCCCCAATAGGTGTGGTGTGCTAACCAATCACACCGCGTGTATTGGCGTTGACCGAAAAGATCAACAAAACCAACACAGATGTCCAAGTGACAAACTTATGACGAAGTAGAAGAATTTCCGCTGGGGAGTGTCAAGTATATCTCTGAGACTGGAGATTCCTAAACTCTCACTGGGGAAGGAAAAGGAGGTGAGTTCCAAATCACATGATCTAGGGGAATTTCGATTTAGATTTCATTTTGTGTCAGTTTAAGTTTTGATGTGTAAGTTTAGATTTTAGCTTGAGTTTTAATTTAAATTGAAGTTTTGTTAAAATTAATTTGAAGGGATTTGAACTTGAAATGAAAATTGGAATTTTGTGGTTTTAGATGTAACATCTTCAACCTCAAAAGAAAATTGAATTGATTGGATTGAACCATTACAATGAGGAGAGAACTCAGAGCAATGCGGTATTGGATGTAAAATCCTTAACCTCAAAAGTTTGATTTGGTGTGCTTCATTGCAATAGGGAGAGAACCTAAAGCAATGCGGTATCGGATGTAAAATCCTTAACCTCAAAAGTTTGATTTTGATGTATTTCATCGCGATAGGGAAAGAATCCTAAAGCAATGCAGTCTCGGATGTAAAATCCTCGACCCCAAGAATTTGATTTTGATGTATTTCATTGCGATAGGGAAAGAACCTAAAGCGATGCGGTCTCGGATGTAAAATCCTCGACCCCGAGAATTTGATTTTGATGTATTTCATTGTGATAGGGAAAGAACCTAAAGCAATGCGAGTCTCGGATGTAAAATCCTCAACCCCAAGAATTTGATTTTGATGTATTTCATTGCGATAGGGAAAGAACCTAAAGCGATGCGGTCTACGATGTAAAATCCTCAACCCCAAAAATTTGATTTTGATGTATTTCATTGCGATAGGGAAAGAACCTAAAGCAATGCGGTCTCGGATGTAAAATCCTCAACCCCAAAAATTTGATTTTGATGTATTTCATTGCGATAGGGAAAGAATCCTAAAGCAATGCAGTCTCGGATGTAAAATCCTCAACCCCAAAAAATTGATTTTGATGTATTTCATTGCGATAGGGAAAGAATCCTAAAGCAATGCAGTCTCGGATGTAAAATCCTCAACCCCGAAAGTTTGAATTTGATGTATTTCATTGCGATAGGGAAAGAATCCTAAAGCAATGCGGTCTCGGATGTAAAATCCTCGACCTCGAAAGTTTGATTTTGATGTATTTCATTGCGATAGGGAAAGAATCCTAAAGCAATGCGGTCTCGGATGTAAAATCCTCAACCCCAAAAGTTTGAATTTGATGTATTTCATTGCGATAGGGAAAGAATCCTAAAGCAATGCAGTCTCGGATGTAAAATCCTCAACCCCAAAAATTTGAATTTGATGTATTTCATTGCGATAGGGAAAGAATCTTAAAGCAATGCAGTCTCGGATGTAAAATCCTTAACCCCAAAAATTTGATTTTGATGTATTTCATTGCGATAGGGAAAGAACCAAAAGCAATGCAGTCTCGGATGTAGTGTTGATTTGAAAAGTATGGAATTTTGGTGTTTTGAGAATTTCATGAAAGTTGTAAAAGACTTTCATGGAAAGAAATAGATTAGGAGGGAATATGTAGATGCTACATATCCCATTCAAAAGAGTTAATCGAAAATATTTAAAATAAAAAATATATATATATTTATATATATATATATATATATATATATATATATATATATATATATATATATATATATATATATATATATATATATAACTATATTTATTTTTTTATTTATGATTTATTTAATTATTAAATATTTTCATAATTAAATTATATTTATAAATAATATACTATACTTAAAACATTTAAAATAAAAAAATAATATTATATAAATTTATATATATATATATATATATATATATATATATATATATATATATATATATATATATATATATATATATATATATATATATATACATATATATTTATATATAGCTATATATATATTTTTTTATTTATAATTTATTTAAATATTACTTATTTTTATAATTAAATTATATTTATAAATAATATACTATACTTAAAACATTTAAAATAAAAAAATAATATTATATATATATATATATATATATATATATATATATATATATATATACGGATATATATATGTGTGTATATATATATATATATGTGTGTGTGTATATACGTATATATATATTTTTATTTATAATTTACTTAACTATTAAATATAAATGATCAATGTATGACCTAATGCCCAAACCATTAGCACAATAGGTAAACTTTTGACCAAAAAGTTAATTTTCGTCAAAATAGTATATTTAATAGTTAAACATATTTATATAAACATATATATATATATATATATATATATATATATATATATATATATATATATATTCGAAATAGTATATTTAATAGCCAAAATAGCCGAACCATTAGCACAATAGTATATTTAATAGTCAAAATAGTATATTTAATAGTTAAACATATATATATATATATATATATATATATATATATATATATATATATATATATATATTATACCCCAAAAAAACACCATAAGAAAACAAAAGTAATCCCAAAAAGAAAGATAGCCAAAATCAAAATAAACCCAAAAGAAACCATAAGCGAGACAAAAGAGGGTGGGGTCTCTGTCTAAGGTAGGCCTTGGCCCCAATAAGTCTTCCTCGTAAGATCCACCGGATGATCGAGTGCAGCAATCGAGAAAACAAAACAGACAAAGCTGCAGTATAGATTCCCATCGAGGCGGTGAGTATTCCGGTACATGAGAGGGCATTAATCCATAATTCGAAGTGGGGAGCTTGATAAGAGTACGCTCTGAATAAGAAGTTATGGCTCAGGAAGGTAGAGTAGAAGAGACCATTATCTCCCGAGTTGAGAGGGCTCTTTTAGCAATCCAATTTGCGGGCTGTTTCCTTCCACGAATATGAAATTAAAATGCACTTGTAAGATGTGGCAACAAAGATCCGGTTTTATTAATCCAAGTAGAATAGTGCCAAGGAGGGGGAAGATCATTTTGAAAGTAATGTATTAAGGTAGTATATATATATATATATATATATATATATATATATATATATATATATATATATATATATATAGTTCTATATTATATATATACTTATGTATTTGAGATCCAAGTTATATGGTGTAGCTAATTATTGCTGGAGGAAGGTTCCAGGTGGTATTTTCACACTTCCAGCTTCCCCCCTCTCTGCCGTTGGTTTAGGTGGCTTCCAGGCCTCTTCTTTCTTCCCTTATATATATAAGGCCTCTTCTTGCTTCCCTTATATATATATATATATATAGACACACGCACACATGTATTTTTAGCTTTTAACTTCTTTTTGCTGGAACTGTCTTTGGAAAGTTTATTTTGCTTGGGGTCATGTTGACTAGTTCACCTTCTGGGAGGTTATATTGTTGGGTTGGATGAGTTTTGCTTATTGTTCTTGTTTTCATTAAGAGCTTATATTTCAATTAATTCAAACACTTCTAGAATGATTCCACACTTACATATATTTGTTCTGACTTAATTTTGCTGCGATTTGGCTCCCTGAGCTGTCTCCAGTGGCTATTTTGTCTGTTTTCTTTTCAGGTCCGCTCTACGCGACTTCTTTTCTGCGCATCACATTTACAATACATTACTGTGGCCCCATCGTCTTCGTTCCTTTTGCTAACAAGTTTGTCTACCTTGCGGCAACAAAGTTCTCTGGGCTATTCTGTTATGTTTCCTTTGGCATAATATGTGTTGTTTATGCTCTATTTTTGCTATGTTTGTTTAGGGTTTACTAGTTGTTGTTTGTTTTTTCTTTTTTACATCGCGTCGAGTTGTTCTTTGGAAGGAGGAGCCGTTATGGGTGCGGTTCTATGTTGTTTTGTTTAGTTATAGTTAGGGATCCTCCTTCCCTCCTCTTTTTGTACCTGTTTTTCCTATTTCAACACGAAAGGAGCCACGAGTAGCTCTTTCTTATATATATATTTTTTTTGACAAAAGCTTGCCAAAAGGCAAGCACAAAATTCATTTCATATAACTATGGAGGTACATTAGTTTCTTACATAAGGGATATTCAAATTATCTCCATGTATCAAGAAAGAAAGTTGTGTGGGGGAAATGGAACTAACATTTATCCTGTCATTACACCATCCCTGAGATGCAAGCCAATGTCTTTGGGGCATTTCCTTCCCTTGCTATGAAAACAAATTCCATAGTCATGTCGTTCTTGAACATGTTCATTCTGGTCATCCATCTCATGATGTTCCATGGAGCTTGCTCGGCTTTGTTGAGGAAATTAATGCAGCTTTTGGAGTCAGTCTCAACCACCAGATACTTAAAATCACACTTGTAGGCAATCCTGATAGCCCAGAAAATGGCAATCATCTCAGCCTCCATAGCATCCATTGCAGCAGTTGGGGAATGAAAAAAAAAGTAAGCATTTCCCAAGACCGTCTCTAAAAATCCCCCCAATCCCAGCATGTAACTGATGATAACTCCCATCAGTATTTATCTTCACCCAATTGCTTAAAGGAGGAGCCTAGTTCAGGACCTGAAAATTTCTGTTTGAGGCCATCATTCCCACTTTACAAACATCCCTGAAGTTATGGTATTTGATAAGCTTATGAATATAGGAAATACAATGTGTAGCCACTTTAATTGTTGAGGAGGATCTTCCTTCAAACTTAGCCATATTCCTATTCATCCAAGTGAACCAAATAACCAAGCATGGAATCACCAGCAAGTTAGCCTTCTCCCAGTCATTCCAGCAGTCAAAGAGATTAAGCCAGCTCAGTTTCAAGGTGTCCAGATTAAGTCTTCTAATGAGCTCCTTCCACACAGCTTGAGAAAAGGAGCATCTGAAAAATAAGTGATTGATGGATTCTTCGGCTTGTTTGCATAGCGAGCAACAGGAGGGTCCTTTTAATCCTTTGAATTTTAGGATATCATCAGTGGGAATTAGTAGGTGTCTCACTCTCCAACAGAGAAAAGACATAAAAGGGGATAACAGTTTTCCCCATAGCTCACTCCCCCAGGAAATCTTTTCCATGTTGAAGAATTTTTGGTAAATAAAGGAGGTTATTTTCTGAGAGCTTCTGTTTTTGATCTTCAGTCTGTCCTTTTGGTCGAGTTGAAGCTTGGTAAATGACGAGTTGTTGTATTTGATCGGGAGATAACAAGGTATTTAACAACCTATAATTCCCACAGTTATCCACCCGGTAATCATTAACACGGCTATGTACCATGTTAGGAGTAGTAGAGGATGCCGGCTTTTTCCCCTCCCAAGTCCATTGATCCAACCAAAAATTGATTCGTCCCTCTCCAATTTCCCGAATAAACGAGTTGTTCGGCTTTATCTTTAATTTTCAACAAAGACTTCCATAATGCTGGAATCCCCGAGCTTAGGTGTGACCATGGAAGGGTGATCAAATTTGCGGTATCTACCATGCGGGAATTTAGCCCAAAGGTTGTCATTTTCTCTAAATCTCATCC
Organism: Papilionanthe hookeriana x Papilionanthe teres; assembly: GCA_022702705.1. Taxonomy (NCBI): domain Eukaryota; kingdom Viridiplantae; phylum Streptophyta; class Magnoliopsida; order Asparagales; family Orchidaceae; genus Papilionanthe; species Papilionanthe hookeriana x Papilionanthe teres. The sequence goes on from CM040436.1 coordinate 60,856,256, forward strand.
AAAGTTTACAAAGGTTGATGGTGCCTAACTGATCAAAACTCTTGAAACCAAGGCCACCAGCATGGAGGTGTTTACATAGCTGCTGCCAAGGAAGCCAATGTAACTGCTTATCTTTGCCCGGCCCATAGAAATTTATTGAACATCCTTCCAATCTTAGTTTTGGTGCTTTGTTTTAGAGTAAACATCTGAAGTGCATAAGATGGGAGAGCAGTAAGAATGCTCTTCAGAAGTGTTAACCTCCCCCTATTGGACAAGAAGGAGTTGGACCAGCTTGCAAATTGAGTTTGTATTTTTTCAATAATCTCTTGAAATTGAATTTGCTTAGTTCTGCCTTTTATATGCTTTACACCAAGGTAGTTGATGGGAAGGGAGGAAGGATGAAAACCAGTGTATTCTGAGATCCAAAGCCTTACATTTAAAGCGACATGTCTGCTGGAGAAGAATTGACACTTACGTAAATTAAGCTCCATTCCGAAGCTTGATCTTTGAAGTGGGTTAAAATGCTATGCACAGCCTTAATAGCATCCTTGGAAGCTCTAGAAAAAATAATTATGTCGTCTGCATAGGCAAGATGACTGATCCTGATATTGGACTTATGATGATATGCTAGGTGTGGGGCATGTGAGAAGGCTTGATTCAGGATTCTAGATAAATAGTCAAATGCTAGTATGAAAATGGTAGGGGATAAGGGATCTCCTTGTTTGATGCCTCTAGAAGCACTAAAAAAACCATGTGCTTTCCCATTCACTAAGACTGAGTGAGCATTGTTCGATAGCCACCTTTTAATGAGTTGGATGAAGCTTGGTTGGAAACCCCTGGCATTTAATACTTTGATGATGAAATCCCAGCTAATAGAGTCATATGCCTTCTTGAAATCAAGCTTGAAAATAATATTGTGGCCTCTGCAGTGTTTATCCAAATCTAGAAGTAATTCCTGGGCCAACAGTATATTGTCTGATATGGTTCTCCCTTTAACAAAGGATGCTTGATTTTCCACAACTATATTATTAAGATGGGGTTGGAGTCTAGCCACCAAAATTTTGCTCAACACCTTGGACATCACAGAGGTTTGGCTGATAGGTCTATAATCACCCCAAGTCTTCCTCAGCTTGTTTTTAGGTATCAGCACAATGGTAGAAGCCGAAAAATATCTAGGGGGGTCCATGCCTTGAAAAAATGACTGTACAGCTTGAATAACATCTCATTTGATGAGCTCCCAGCTGCTCTTATAGAAGGTAGATGTAAATCCATCTGGTCCAGCTGCTTTCTTTCCATCAATGGAGTCTAAAGCAGATTTAATTTCAGCTTCCTCAGGGACATAATTAAGACTTAGCTCCTGCACATAATTGTAATTATCTTGAAACAAATCATGTTTAATAGGAGTATTACAGGAGTGAACCTGATTGAAAATGCAGTTGAAATGAGTCACAGCATCCTTAGCTATATCCTCAGCATCAGTAAGAGTAATTCCAGCAGCATTAGTGATATTTAGGATCATATTACACTTCCTTTTGTAATTAATATAAGCATGGTAATACTTTGTGTTTCTATGCCCATTAATAAATTTAGCAGATCCAGCCTTCTGCTTATAGAATTCTTCCTGGTATTTGACCTGAGCTAACAACTGTTCAGAAGCTGAGAATAAGTCATTCTCACTTTTGTTTCCCTGCAAAAAACCAGCCTCAGTGCATTCAACATTGGCTCCAGCCTTTAGAATGTTATCATGAATGTTCCCAAAAGTGTTCCAATTCCATTTCTTGTGATGCTTGGCAGCTAGTTTCTGAAGTGTCCAAAGATTACCCCAGGGAGTAAGCCCCTTGTCTGTCCTCCACACTGTGCTCAGCTCAGTCAGAAAGTCTGGATGGCTTGTCCACATATTTTGGAACCTGAAACCTCCAGCAGTGCTATCAGAATTTTTAATGGAAATCAATAAAGTTCTATGGTCAGAACAAACCATAGACAAGTGAGTAACAAAAGTGTAGGGAAAGGCTTGCAGCCAAAGAGAGTTTACAAGCACTCTATCCAATCTCTCCCAAGTGTTCCCTCTTCTCCATGTGAAGGAAGGACCAATGAAGCCCAAATCAAAGATATTTGCATCAGCAATGGAACGGGTAAATCTTTCCATAGAATATTTGTTGGGTGCATTACCCCCTCTTTTCTCAGAAGCTGAAAGGATGCAATTAAAATCACCCCCAAAATCCAGAAGGATCCCATATGGTTTGCGATGCGACCGGATCGGTCCACGACATCTCGCTGTTGTACAGGATTGCAACTAGCATAAATAAAAGTGGCAAACCCCAACTGCTCCCCAATAGAGAACTGTAGATGGATGAACTGAGAGTTATCCACAATAATCTGCCCATGTAACTCTTTTCTAGAAAAAACCTAGACTTTATTATTCTGATTAACAGAACAGGTATAACCTGAGAAAGATTTCACAATTTTATTGGTATGCTTATGAACCATAGGTTCCAAAATTACAAAACACCACAATTTGTGTAAATTAACTAGTTGTTTAATTCTATTAAGGGAGGTAGGGTGAGCAGCCTCCCTAATATTCCAACACATAAAGTTCATCCTTGAGATTGATTTTTTCCCTTCCCACTTGTCCTAGGGTGAGGGGCAGATGAGGGACTTGTTGGAGGATCACCTGAGAGATGAGTTTCTAGTAGGCCTTGTAATTCAGATTTCCCTTTCTTTTTCTTGCTACTTTTTTGTATCTGCCATTCAGCATTCAGGTCCTCAGTTACCTCCATAATGACATCATCAGCAACCTGCCTGTCATTTGATATTGTTTTATTAATTTTGTGTATCAAAGGGCTATCATTAACAATTTGGGCATTTGTCTCAGATTTAGATCCCTGCTCTCCTTGTATTTCTTCCAGTCCCTGATTCAAATCTTCAGTGCTGTCGAAGCTGCCATTACGATGTTCCATATTGATAGCCTCCACTGGTTGGTGGTTCCATAATTACCTCTTCTTGTTCAACTTCCTGGATTGTAGGAGAGGTGTTAATAACGAGTTGTCTTATTCGACCCGGCACTCCTCTTTACGGAGGGGGTGTAGCCTGTAACACTGTTCCATTAGGTGTCCAAACATTCTACAATGCTGACAGTAGTGTGGCTTGAACTCTACTTCCACCTCTTGCCAAAAACCCTCTTCAGGAACTTCTTCATCTGTTCTGATCCAAATTTTCTTCACATCAGGTAATGTTATGTCTCTTTCCACTAAAACTCTAGCAGCAGCTGGTCTTGCCATGTCAAAAGTATGTGTGTCTGTTTTCAAAGGAAGACCCAACGCCTGACTTATATTGTATAAAGCAATATTTGACAGCTTCATTTAATAGTTTCATGTCCTGTTTGGAGAAAAGAACAGCAGGCAAGCCATCTTGCTTCCCACAGGTCTGATGTAGGGGCAGTTTCCATTACCATCAGCTGTATCATGCATGGCTTGAGGAAAAACTAGGTGATCAAAATTTTTATGGGAAGGTTGTCCCTTCCCCACAACTCCAGCATATGTGGCCTTAGTCCACATAACATTAGTACTCAAATCAATGGGAAAAGGCTTGACAGTGATATTTGCCATTAAAGGAAAACCAAGACCAGCCAAACCAACCCACAACACAATCAAAGAGAAGGAGCCCCCAATGGAACAGTAACTTTTTCAGAAATTTGAAAAAACTAGAAGACAAAGGAAGACAAAGGAAGGAGCACCAGAACAAGAAACACAACCAAACACAAAGAAAACTAGAGAAAAAAACCACAAACAAGGCAAAGAAGTAAGGACCCCAAAGGAAGAAAACCTGCTCAGATTTGAAAAATAACAAGCCCGGGAAACCAGAGAACAAAAGAAAAAGACAAAAAAGACCAAGGCACACCCAACACCAGCGAAAAGCACCAGCCAGAGCTCCAGAGGGACCTCCTACCAGCCTCAACAGAGTCACAGCCGCCATGACTACCGAGCAAACCCTAGCGAGCCTCTCTCTCCTCGGCCGCCACCATGGTTATATATATATACACACACACACACACACACACACACATATATATATATATATATAGATATATATATATATACATATATATATATATAGTTATTTATAATTTTTTTAACTATTAAATATTTTTATAATTACATTATATTTAAAAATAATATACTATACTTAAAATATTTAAAATAAAAAAATAATATTAAAAAAATTTATATATATATATATATTTATATATATTTTTATATACCTATATATATATTTTTATTTATTATTTGTTAATTATTAAATATTTTTATAATTAAATTGTATTAATAAATAATATGCTATACTTAAAATATTTAAAATAAAAAAATAATATTTAATATATTTATATATACATTAACAAATTTATTTATTTATAATTTATTTAACTATTAAATATTTTTATGATTAAATTATATTTTTAAATAATAAACTATACTTAAAATATTAAAAATAAAAAAATAATTTTAAATAAATATATATATCTATATATATATATATATTTATATATACTTATATATATATATATATTAAATAAAACAATACTATTAAATAAATAAATCAATATATATAAATAAATTAAATATATATATATCATTTTTTTAACTATTAATTAATTTTATAATTAAATTATATTTATTAATAATATATTATACTTAAAATATTAAAAAAAATAATAATCCTAAATAAATTTTTTATATATATAAATATATATTTATGTACCTTTATATATATTTTTTTATTTATAATTTTTTTAATTATTAAATATTTTTATAATTAAATTATATTTATAAATAATATACTGTACTTAAAATATTTAAAATAAAAAAATAATATTAAATAAATTTTTTTATATATATAAATATATATTTGTGTACCTCTATATATATATTTTTATTTATAATTTTCATAATTATTAAATATTTTTATAATTAAATTATATTTATAAATAATATACTATACTTAAAATATTTAAAATAAAAAAAAAATTTACATAAATATATATATATATATATATATATATATATATATATATATATATATATATATATATATATACATATATATTTATTTATTCATAATTTATTCAACTATTAAATATTTTATAATTAAATTATATTTATAAATAATATACTATACTTAAAATATTTAAAAAAATATTATTAAATATAGTATATATATATATATATATATATATATATATATATATATATATATATATATATATATGTATATATATATGTATGTATATATATATATATATATATATATATATATATATATATCTATATTTATACACATTATATATATATATATATATATATATATATATATATATATATATATATATATATATATTATTGAATATTATTGAATTTAGTGCAAATATTATTGAATGAAGTTGCTGCTCCTTGGAACATTCTTATTTGGGTTAATATGATCCTCAAGTTATCCTCAAAGTTAACTATTATATGGAGTCATGTACATAGAGAGGGGAATCAACCTGCAAATTGGTTGGCAGAGAGCTTCTTCTAAGAAGGGAATAATTTGTAGCTCAAGCTCTTCTTTTGAATTTTTATCCTCTTCCTTTTCTGTTTTTAGAGCTCTTTTACATGGGGATGTATTAGCCATTCCTCATGTCAGATGTAATAAAACCACCTTATTTAAATAAATTACTTTTTTGTGGTAAATATATATATATATATATATATATTTATATATATATATATATATATATATTTCTAATTTTTTTAGCTATTAAATATTTTTATAATTAAATTATTTTTAAAATAATATACTATACTTAAATTATTTAAAATAAAAAAATAATGTTATATAAATTTATATATAAATATATATGTATATATATATATATATTTATCATTTTTTTAACTATTAAATAATGTTATAATTAAATTATATTTATTAATAATATATTATACTTAAAATATTTAAAATAAAAAAATAATATTAAATAAATTTTATTATATATATAAATATATTTTTTTGTACATCTTTATATATTTTTTTATTTATAATTTTTTAATTATAAAATATTTTTATAATTAAATTATATTTATAAATAATATACTTTACTTAAAATATTTAAAATAAAAAATAATATTAAATAAATTTTTTTATATATAAAAATATATATTTATGTACATATATATATTTTTTTAATTTTTATTTTTCTTAATTATTAAATATTTTTATAATTAAATTATATTTTTTAAATTTTTAATTTTCTTAATTATTAAATAATTTAAAATAAAAAAATAATACTATATATATATTTATATTTATATATACAGATATAAATTTATTTATTTATAATTTTGCTAACTATTAAATATTTTTATAATTAAATTATATTTAAAAACAATTTATTATAATTAAAATATTTAAATTAAATATATTATATTATTAAAATTTGTATATACATATATATGTATATATATATATATATTTATATTTATAAATACATATATTTATTTATTTATTTATAATTTACTTAATTATTAAATATTTTTATAATTTAATTATATTTATAAATAATAAACTATACTTAAAACTTTTAAAATAAAAAAAATATTTTATGTTTATATTTATTTATTTATAATTTATTTAAAAATTTAATATTTTTATAATTAAATTATTTTTATAAATAATGTACTATGCTTAAAATATTTAAAATTAAAAAATAATATAAAATAAATTTATATATATATATATATATTTATTTATTTATTTAGTTATTTATAATTTTGTTAACTATTAAATATTTATATAATTAAATTATATTTATAAATAATATACTATACTTAAAATAATTAAAATTAAAAAAAATATTAAATAATGATCAGTGGTTTTGCTCTCAAGAATTTCAAAGTTTAGAGTTTTCAAAGGATTGGATTTTGGAATTTCAATAGGGAATGGATCAAATTTGGAATAGTTCATTTCAGGAGTTCAAAGGAAGAAAAGTAGGAGAAGCTGAGGATCCAAGAAGAATCTTGGCAACTTCCCAAACTATCCTATTGTTTGGCTTCATTTTGAGAGAATTATTCGATGTTTCCATCCTGCCAATTTTAATTAATTAGGACTTATATTTGCATGACATGATCATACAAATAGCCTTGAAGATGTGAGGGTTTATGCCGTACTAAACGACTACCTCGGAATCCTAAGACCGGTTAAGGCTTAATTTACATAACATGATTATGCAAATGCCTAACAAAAGGGTTGAGGATTTATGTTGCACTAGGCAAACTACCTCGAAATCCTACGGTTTGGTTGTTTAATTCTAGGAATGTTTGACTGATGTAGAGTTGTTTTGCTGATGAAGATGGCCGTGCTGCCCACCGTGCTCCAAGCTCGTTGTTGTTGCAGAGGTTTAGTTTTAGAAGGTGACAATCAAGAGATGAGAGAAGTGTTTTGGTTTAGAGAAATCTTAAAGTCCAAATGTTTTTAGTGTTTTAATTAAAACAAATCTTAAAGTTGATTAAACAGAACTGATTAAGATCCCACGGTTCCGTCATCGCGACACCGTTATTTTCATTGAATTCACTTAGTCCAGATGAATTTGCTAAACTCAACTGAATGAGTTCCACACTTTCATTTAGACCGTGGGAAATCCCGTTAGCAACAAGTGGGTTACATCATCCGAGGTATTCCCGATCATTCAATGAGACGTTTTTAATTTAGTTGCAATTGCAGTTTTGTTGTTCTATTTGTGATTAAATTTTGAGTTATTTTATATTTTGAAATGTTGTGGCGGTGAATTTTATCTTGCAATGACTTTTAATTTAGTTTTAGTTTCAATTTAGGGACTATCCTAAAGGTTTTGGTTTTCATGCAACTGTCTTGTTTATCATGCAAGAAAAAGTAAAGTATAGTGCATGTAAGTAAATTGCAATAAAGTAAATAGCAATTAAATAAAAGCGTACCTGGAGGGTCTTCCGTCATCCCAAGCTGCACTTAAAACACATGTTAATGCATTTAAATATTTTGCAAGAAATACCTAGGTAAAGCTAAGGGAAAGGGTTTTGGTTGTCTACCAAATTCCTAATCCTATAACTAGTCATCTCTTATGGCGTCTAGGTTTTAGGTTTGGTTTAAGGATGATTTTCTTCATCAAAGAACAATTAAATTCAGTTGTTCTTCTAAAACATCCCGTCATATTGAGGAAGTGCTTAGGACGAGTCCTAAACATCTTTTCAATACTTCTGGGATTATTTTGAGTCCAAGTAAATTTACTTGCACATATGAATTAATCATCCAGGAGTTTAGTTAAACTTTGTTTCTTGCTCAGAGAACTTAGGTACTTGACTACCTGATGAATGAAGTGACATCTCACTTAATACTCTATTTAAGAGTTATAATAATTAAAGCCTTTAGGGGCAAGTTGATTTATCGAGGATTTTTAATCATTCTTAATTTAAGGTTCGAGTTAATGGTTTAAAGTGTTTTAATTAATAATTTTAAGTTTGGATTAGTGTTCAAATTATTTTAGATTTAATACTTAATGATTTCATTTAGGTTTGTTGTTAAATGATTTTAATTTAATTTAATTCAATTTGATTTTAATTTAATTTAATTTAATTTTAATTTTAATTTTAATTTAATTTTAATTTAATTTTAATTTAATTTAAATTTTAATTTAATTTTATTTTAATTTTATTTAAATTTAATTTAATTTAATTTAATTTTAGTTTTAATTTTGATTTTAATTTTAATTTTAATTTTAATTGTTAATTTAAGTTTAACTTTAATCTTAATTTAATTTTAATTTAATTTTAGTTTTAATTTTAGTTTTAATTGTTAATTTTAATTGTTAATTTGGGTTATTATTTTAATTTTTAATTAAGGATTAAATATTGTTAAAGTGACTTATTTAGGGATTTTTAAATTAAAGAATAAATATCCTCTTAATAATATCCCTATTTTAATAATCCAAATTTTAAATATATTCTTTCCAAAATTTAAATCATTTAATTAATTAAAGTTTCATTTTGATATTTTCAAAGTGTTTAATGTGTCTCTACCTTTTAATTTCCCTAAGTTTCAATCATCCAAGAGAAAATTAAAATCAAATATTTATCCTCCCATTTTGATTAAACCTAAAGTTTTAATTATGGATTAAAAATTTTAATTACCTTTATGCCCTTTTAAGCTTATTTATTTCATAACTCACTAAATTGAGCTCAAATGAATTTAAACTTTTTATGTCACCTCACTCACATATCAATTAAGACATTAGAGGAGAAAATATGATTTTTCTGAATTTAATTTATTTATATAATTATTTTTAGTAGAAAATAAGGGTTTTCAAAGAAAATTCAACAACATGATCAAGGAAAGGTTTCTGTCCTTAAGAAAATTATGATATGTTTCTAAAGACCAGAGGACCACTTGGACCAATTTTGGTGATTTTTTGAATTATATCTTATTTATTATAATTATTTTGATTTTTAGAGTATTAATTAATTATAAATTAAATTAAAAGTTGAAAAATAGATTTTATATTTTTATTAAATCTCTCTAACTCAAGGAGTCCATAGAAACAAATTTTTTTATTTTTTTATTTTTCTTTGATTTATTAGAATTATTTTAGTGAAAAAGATTGAAAATTCATTTTTTAATATTAATAATTACATTAAGCCTTTAAAATTCAATATATTATCCTAGGGGCTTAGGAAAAATATTAGGTTTGTTCCTAAGTGATTATGAGTCAAAATGTGACATTTTTATAATTTTTAATATTTTTATAATTTTTATTATTTTTTAATTATCAAAATATTAAAATATTATGAAAAATCAACTTTTTAGAAAATTCCAATTTTAATTTTCCTAAACTCCCCTGATATCAGAGAAGCTCCAAAACCATTTTTGTGAATTTTTGAAAAGTATTTTTAGAGTTATGAATTTTTAAAGTTCTATTTTGCTTATGAAGCTTAATCAATCCATTTGGTGGGGTTAATCAAGTCCAATTGATTCAAAAATTTTATGTGAGGTCTCTCTAATCCTAAAGATCAGTGGAGAATTATTTTTAAGTCAATTTAGTGTATGGTTAACCCTAATTAATTCAAATTCAATTTTAGGGGTTTAGGCCAATTAAGGTTAATATGAATGAATTAACTCAAAATATATTTTTCATAGGGTCCTCTGGTCCTAAGAAATATCACCAAATTTTCCTAGAATTTATTTGACAACATACTAATTATTGGAATTAAAATACCTAAAACAGTGACATGAACTTGAAAATTCAATAACTTTTCACAGAGATGGCCTCTGACCTTGGAAAATTCAGAGAATGTCCCCAAGATCAGAGACTTCAAAAGCCCTATGGTCTCATGCCATGGTGAATTGTCTATGCAAATGAAGAATCAAAATACTAAAAATAGTAAATAAATTATTAAAAATAAAATACTCATCCAATTAACTTGATTTCTTTTCCACATTATTTTCCTCTGTTCACTGAGCAAGAAAATATTTTTATTTTATTTTTGTGATTTTTCTATGCAAAGATATGAATTTTTGAAGTTCAGGGCATTTAAATAATTCAAAAATACCCTAATTTCCTACTTATCCACACGACGCCGCGTCAACCTCGGCAGCTCCGAAAGCCCACACGTCGCACTCCAATTCGACGCCGCCACTTGAGTCAGCAGCCACGCGTCCCGCAGTTCATGTACCATTGCGCCGTCCGACTTGATCTCGACCGTCCGCTCGATACACACACAATCCAACAGCTCTTGGTCATCGTCTACGACTGGTGTGCACCCATGACCGTCCACACTAAAACCATAAGATCTCACTCCGTTCTCAATGGATTTTTGTGTTCTTATGCTTTATGGATTCGTCTAGAAGAGACGAACACATCCATACAGTTTATAGGCTATGAAATTAACTTAAACAAAATGGAGAATCACTGGAAGCTCGGGAGGAAGAGTGAGTTCATACCTTTGCTCAAAGAAGTGAAGCTTCGATCTGAGAGTTGTGTCACCTTCGATTGAGTCCAGGCAAGCTCCAGATGAAGTCTCTGGCTCTGGGGAATTGTCTAAGTATGAAAGTGACCAAGGCCGATCACAAAGCTTGGAGGCTAGAAGCAATGGCTGGCCTGGTGAGGGGGCTTTTTGTCGGGAACTTCTCCTCTTGGTCTGGTGAAGGTGTAGGACCAATCAATTTGGACATTGGATCACAGTGGTGAAGTGTCCTGTTTTTGGGTGGATTTTCAACTCAGAAATTGAGCTCTGTTAATGGGGTTTAGGGCAAAGGAACACTGGGGATCAAGCTCGCTGCAGGTTAGGAGAAGGTCACGGAGCAATTTTGGCAGAGTTTCCTTAAGGTCTGGTTCCTCTCCTTCTTTGGCCGAGAGGTGGTGTTGTTTAAATAGGAATGGCTAGAGGGCTTCCCGGGGGGTTTTGAAGGCTGGGATCAGCTGCTCAGGGGAGGAGAAGAACAGCTCCAGTGGCCATTGGGGTTGGGACAGATCAGCATGTGAGTTTTGAATTTTTTTTGCTCACATGAAGCTCTCGGCCATAGGGTTTACCCAGGCGGCTGGCCGGCAGGGTTAGGTCAACATCTGGCTCAGAGGGGTCAGGGGTTGGCAAAGGTTCAGTCAATTGAGGCTTGATATGTGTAAAGGAGTTGAATTGAAATTGAATGGGGGAAAGGCTATTTTGGGTTCAAATGAGTCAACCCATGGTTTTGGGCTAGGTTCACCACCCAAGGCCTGGTTTTGGGCTGAAAAGGATCACTTGGGTCAGCCAAGAGAAAATGGTGTGGTCTCCATCCATGGTGAGGTGGCTAAGCATGGTTTAGAGTGTGACATGAGTATGGTTAAAAGGCTTAATGAAGGATTAAGAAAGGGTCCCCTCTTCTTGCCATTAATGGCTTGGTGAGGTGGAAAGTGGCTTCCATGGCTTCTATGTGGCTTTTACATGCCTCAATGGCTCACATTTGGCTTGGAAAAAGTTTGGTCAATATCATAAAAATGGATTTTAAGGATTTTGGATATTTTGGTGGAAATTTGGATGAAGCTTTATTTGGAATGGTTTAATGATAATTTTGAAACTTATGGGTGATTTTCATTAAATGGATGATGTAGAGAAATGTCATGTGGGCTTTGGATTGAAAACTTGGGCTTTTGAAATGGTCTTGGGTGGGCTTTTAAAGTGATTTAGGGAAGTGGGCTTTTGGATTTTAAAATGGGCTTTTGGATTTTAAAATGGGCTTTTAGATGAAAATTTTATGAAGGACCATATCAAATAAATGTTACAATTGGTTTAGGTATGTGTCATGAGTGGTTTGGAACAAGTTTAAGGTGATTTTGAATTGAATTGGGTTTAATGTGGGGTCTTTTGGTAAAGGGGCCAAGGTGGGCCAAATTGGGCTAACTTGGGTTAAGGTTGGGCTAAAGTTGGATTTGATGTAAAATTAATGTTGAAAAATGTTCATGGGAGTGTCACAAAGAGTTTTCAACTTTGTTTGGGCTCTAATTTTGGGATTTGGGCCCATTTGGGTTAGGTTTGGGCTTAGGTCAATTTAAGGGATTTTGGTTTTGGGTTAGGTTTGGGTGGAGTTTTGGTCCAAATTTTGGGCAAATCAAGTTAGTATTTTGTTTATGGGGGTGTTAGGAAGGCTTTAGAAAAGATTTGCGGCCAATTGAGGTTAAATTGGGTTAGGTTTGAGCTAGGTTTAGGTTATGGGCCAAAATTGGGTCTTAGACTTCAAATTGAAATTGGGCCCAAATGACAATCAAATTGGACTTGAATTTGGTCTAAATTGATATTACAGATATTGAATTGAAGTTTAGAATTGAATTGGACCAAAATTGAGGTCAATTGGGGTGGTTTGGTTTCACATTGGGTTCACTTGGGTTTAAAATGGGCCAAATTAGGGGTTTATTAAAAGTGGGGTAATTGGCAAAATTGGCCCATGTTATAGTTGAACAAAATGAAATTGGGAATATTTGGGATTTTCTGGAATTTTTTGGGAATTTTCTGAATTTTTGGATTTTTGGGGTAAAAGGGTATTTTGGTAATTTTGGGGGGTACTTTTGGAATTTTTGGTATTTTTTGCTATGGATGATCCATTTGAGTGGGGGAGAATGTTTAGGACTGATTTTGAGGAATTTTGGGTAATTTAGGTAATTTTGCAAATTTTGGGTAGCTCCAAGGGCATTTGGTAGGTTTGGTGGGTTCGGGGCCCCGGGGGTCAAAAATTGAAATTTTGGGAAAATGAAGATTGATCAAATTTGAGTAGAATGGAATCACTTTGGTTGAGCCATGAAGCCATATTAAGCTTATATGAGCCATGAGAGGACTCATTTGAGGCATTCACTATGTTGTTCCTAACCCTCTTAGTCAGGGGCTTAGGGGTTAAGGACCATCAATATGAATTACCTACATGAGTTAGGAAGTCAAGTTGGGTGAGAGTGTGGTTTTAGGGCTTGGAGTGTGTGTGAGAGTGTAGTGTATGTGCAAGTCAACCCTCACCGGACCGGGCCGCCGGGGTATTCCTAAGGCCGAAAGGGTCACATAGGGAACTCATCCTTTAAACCTCCACATTTGATTTCAACCCTCTAGATGATTAGGGGTCTACAATCAAGCTTGTGGGGTTTGCAGGGAGTCAAGAGGTGTTTAAATTTCTAAAGGGTGGGTTCCACTTCTAGTCCTCTAGGATTAGTCGAAAGGAAAAGCCTATGGCTAGATCCTAAGAATCTTAAGGAGTGAGAAAAGAAGAGACCTCATCAAAAATGAGGTCAACGGATATATATATATATATATATATATATATATATATATATATATATATAATATATATATATATACCTATATAAATTTTTAATTATAATTTATATAATTAATACATATTTTTATAATTAAATTATATTTATAAAAAATATACTATACTTTAAACATTTAAATTAAAAAAATAATATTATATATATATATATATATATATATATATATATATATATATATATATATATATATATATATATATATATATATATATATATATATATATATATATATATATATATATATATAATTTATTTAATTATTAAATATTTTTATAATTAAATTATATTTATAAATAATATACTATACTTTAAACATTTAAAATAAGAAAAATAATTCTACATAAATATAAATATATATATTTATATTTATATATACACATATATATTTATTTATTTATAATTTATTTAACTATTAAATATTTTTATAATTAAATTATATTTATAAATAATATACTATACTTAAAATTTTTTAAAAATATTATTATTATTATTATTATTATATTTATATATATATATATATATAATTTTTTTAACTATTAAATATTTTTATAATTAAATTATATTTAAAATAATATACTATACTTAAAATATTTAAAATAAAAAAAATAATGTTATATAAATTTATATATAAATATATATAAATATATATGTATATATAAATATATATATATATATGTATATATATATATATATATATATATATATATATATATATATATATATATATATATATATATATATATCTATGTATATATACATATATATATATAATTATTTATTTATCATTTTTTTAACTATAAAATAATTTTATAATTAAATTATATTTATTAATAATATATTATACTTAAAATATTTAAAATAAAAAAATAATATTAAATAAATTTTATTATATATATAAATATATATTTATGTACCTCTATATATATATTTTTTATTTATAATTTTATTATTTATTAAATTTTTTTATAATTAAATTATGTTTATAAATAATATACTATACTTAAAATATTTAAAATAAAAAATAGAAATTATATATATATATATATATATATATATATATATATATATATATATATATATATTATTTATAATTTATTTAATTATTAAATATTTTAATAATTAAATTATATTCATAAATAATATACTATATTTAAAACATTTAAAATAAAAAAATAATATATTATAAATTTATATATATATATATATATATATATATATATATATATATATATATATATATATATATATATATATATATTTATATATACTATATATATTTTTTTATTTATAATTTATTTAATTATTACTTATTTTTATAATTACATTATATTTATAAATAATATACTATACTTAAAACATTTAAAATAAAAAAAATAATATTATATATATATATATATATATATATATATATTTATAATTTGCTTAACTATTAAATATAAATGATCAATCCATGACCTAATGCCCGAACCATTAGCACAATAGGTCGACTTTTGACCAAAAGTCTAATTTTGGTCAAAATAGTCTATTTTTAAATTAATGACCAATTATTGACCCGATAATCGATCTCGACAAAAAAGTCGACTTTAGTCGAAATGGTCGATCCTTCGACCCAATGACAAACTCATTAACCAAATAGGTCAACTTTTGACCAAAAAGTCAATTTTGGTCAAAATAGTCATTTTTTGACCTAATGACCACCCTTTGACCCAATAGGTTAACTTTTTGAACAAATAGTCAACTTTGGTCAAAATGGTCACTTTTTGACGAAATGACCAACCCTCTGACCTAATAGATCAACTTTTTGACTAAAAAGTCATCTTCAGTCAAAATGGTCAATTCTTGACCCAATTACCAACTCAATGACCAAATAGGTCAACTTTTGATCAAAAAGTCGACTTTGGTCGAATTGGTCGATTTTTAACCGAATGACCGACCCATTGACCTAATAGGTCTACTTTTGACCAAAAAGTCATCTTTGGTCATAATGGTCGATTCCTAACCTAATTACCAACTCATTGACCAAATAGGTCAACTTTTGACCAAAAGTCCACTTTGGTCAAAATAGTCAACCCAATGACCACCCCGTTAACCCAATAGGTTAACTTTTGACCAAAAATTCAATTTTGGTCAAAATAGGTCAACTTTTGACCAAAAAGTAATCTTTGGTCAAAATGGCCAATTTCTGACCCAATGACCACCCCATTGACCCAAAGACCAACCCATTGACCCATTAGGTCGGTTTTTGACCGAAAAGTAAATTTTGGTCAAAATAGTTAATTTTTGATCTAATGACCAATTATTCACTTAATAAGTTAATCTCTGACCAAAAAGTCAACTTTGGTCAAAATATTCAGTCCTTAACCTAATGACAAACTCATTGACCCAATAGGTCAATTTTTGACCAAATAGTCAATTTTTGACTGAATGACCACCAATTGACCCAATAAGTCAACTTTTGACCAAAAAGTCAACTTTTGTCAAATGATAAGTCAACTTTTGACCAATATGTCAACTTTTGACCAAAATAGATCAACTTTTGACCAAAAAAGTTAATTTTAGTCAAAATGGTCAACTTCTGACATAATGATCTCCCAGTTGACCCAATAGCTCGACTTTTGACCAAAAATTTAATTTTGGTCGAAATAATTAAATTTTGACCTAATGACCAAAATTTAGTTAATTATTACTTATTTTTATAATTAAATTATATTTATAAAAAATATACTTATACTTAAAACATTTAAAATAAAAGAATAATATTATATAAATATATATATATACCATATATATATATATATATATATATATATATATATATATATATATTTATAACTTACTTAACTATTAAATGTAAATGATCAATCCATGACCTAATGCCAAAACCATTAGCACGATAGGTCGACTTTTGACCAAAAAGTCAATTTTGGTCAAAATAGTCTTTTCGAATTAATGACCAATTATTGACCCAATAGTCAATCTCTGACAAAAAAGTTAACTCTGGATAAAATGGTCAATCCTTTACCCAATGACAAACTCATTAACAAAATAGGTCAACTTTTGACCAAAAAGTCAATTTTGGTCAAAATAGTCATTTTTTGACCTAATGACCACCCTTTGACCAAATAGGTCGACTTTTGAACAAAAGTCGACTTTGGTCAAAATGGTCGATTTATGACACAATGACCAACCCACTGACCCAATAGATCAACTTTTTCACTAAAAAGTCATCTTCGGTCAAAATGGTCAATTCTTGACCCAATTACTAACTCATTGACCAAATAGGTCAACTTTTATCCAAAAAATCAACTTTGGTCAAAATGGTCAATTTTTAATCCAATGACCAACCCATTGACCCAATAGGTCTACTTTTAACCAAAAAGTCATCTTTGGTCAAAATGGTTAATTCTTGACCCAATTACCAACTCATTGACCAAATAGGTCAATTATTGACCAAAAGTCAACTTTGGTCAAAATAGTCAATATCTGACCCATTGACCCAATAGGTTATCTTTTGACTAAAAATTTAATTTTGGTCAAAATAGGTCAACTTTTGACCAAAAAGTAATCCTTCGTCAAAATGGCCAATTTCTGACCCAATTACCAACCCATTGACCCAATAGGTCGGTTTTTGCCCGAAAAGTAAATTTTGGTCAAAATAGTTAATTTTTGATCTAATGAGCAATTATTCACTTAATAAGTTAATCATCGACCAAAAATCAACTTTGGTCAAAATTTTCAATCCTTAACCTGATAGACAAACCCATTGACCCAATATATCGACTTTTGACCAAATTGTCGATTTTTGTCGAATAGTCGATTTTGATTGAATGACGCACCAATTGACCTGATAAATCAACTTTTGACCAAAAAGTCAACTTTGGTCAAATGATAAGTCAACTTTTGACCAATAAGTCAACTTTTGACCAAAATAGATCAACTTTTGACCAAAAAAGTTAATTTTAGTCAAAATCGTCAACTTCTGACATAATTACCTCCCGTTGATCTGATAGCTCGACTTTTGACCAAAAATTAAATTTTGGTCAAAATAATTAATTTTTGACCTAATGACCAAAATAGATCGATTTTTAAATTAATGACCGATTATTGACCCTATAAATCGATCTCCGACCAAAAAGTCAACTTTGGACAAAATGATCAATGATTGACTCGATGACAAACCCATTGCCCGATAAGTCAAATTTTGACCAAAAAGTCAATTTTGGTCAAAATAATCGATTTTGATTGAATGACCACCCATTGACCAAATAAGTCGACTTTTGACCAAAAAGTCAACTTTGGTCAAAATGGTCAATTTTTGACCCAATGATCAACCCATTGACTAAATTGGTCAAATTTTGACTAAAAAGTCAACTTTTTAGGTCAAAATAGACAATATTTGACCTAATGACCAATTATTGACCCAAAAAGTAAATCTCTGACCAAAAAGTCAAATTTGGTCATAATTATCAATCCTTGACCCAATGATAAACCCATTGACCCAACATGTCAACCTTTGAACAAAAAGATAACTTTGGTCAAAATGGTAAATCCTTGACCCAATAACTAACCCACAGAGCCAATAGATCGACTTTTGTCAAAAAGTCGATTTTGGTCAAAATAGTAAATTTTTACATAATTGCCGATTATTGACCAAATTGGTCGACTTTTGAACAAAAAAGCCGATTTTGGTCAAAATTGGCAATTTTTGACCTAATGACCACTCGTTGACCCAAGCGGTCAACTTTTGACCAAAAAGTCAAATTGGGTCAAAATTATCGATTTCGACACAATGACCTAAATGTCGACTTTGGTGAAAAAGATCGATCCTTCATCCGATGACCGACACATTGATCCGATTTGTTAACTTTTGACTAAAAAGTCGACTTTGGCTAAAATAGTTAATTTTCGACCCAATGACCGACCAATTGACCTGATAGATCAACTTTTGACCATAAAGTCGATTTTGCTCAAAATTGTCGATTTTTGATCTACTTGATCGCCTCATTGACCTAAATAGGTCAAATTTTGACCAAAGACAACTTTGGGCAAAATGGTCAATCCTTAAACCAATGACCGACCCATTGACCTGATATGTCGACTTTGACCGAAAAGTCGATTTTGATTAAAATAATCGATTTTTGACCTAATGACCAATTTTTTACCCGATAAACCAATCTCGATCCAAAAATCGACTTTGGTCGAGGATGGTTAATCTTTGACCTAATGCCCGACCCATTGACCCGATAGAACATCTTTTGACCCAACTGATCAACTTTAGTCAAAATGATCAATCCTTGCCCGATGATTAACCCATTGGCTCTAATAGGTCAACATTTGACCAAAAAGTCAATTTCGGTCAAAATAAAAAAATTTTGAATTAATGACGATTAATGACCCATTAAGTCGATCTCGACCAAATAGTTAACTTTAGTCAAAATGGTCGATCATTGATCCGATGACGAACCCATAGAGCAAATATGTCAACTTTTGACCAAAAAACCAATTTTGGTCAAAATAGTAAATTTTTGACCAAATGACCACCCATTGACCCATAGGTCAACTCTTGACCAAAAAAGTCAACTTTGGTCAAAATGGACAATTTTTGACTCAATGACCAACCCATTGACCCAATAGGTCACCTTTTGACCAAAAAAGTCATCTTAGGTAAAAATGGTCAAATTCTTGATCCAATTACCAACACATTGGCCAAATATGTCAACTTTTGACCAAAAAGTCAACTTTGGTCAAAATGATCAATTTCTGACCCAAAGACCTCCCCGTTGACCCAATGAGTTAACTTTTGATCAAAAATTCAATCTTGATCAAAATAGTCAATTTTTGACATAATGACTAATTAATGACCAAATAAGTCAATCTCTGACCAAAAAGTTAATTTTTGTCAAAATAATCAATCCTTCACCTAATGACAAACAAATTGACCCAACAGGACAACCTTTAACCAAAAAGTTAATTTTGGACAAAATAGTCAATTTTTGACCTAATGACCACCCATTAGGTCAACTTTTGACCAAAAAGTCAACTTTAGTCAAAATGGTATGTATATATATATATATAAATTTATATAAAATTATTTTTTTATTTTAAATATTTTAAGTATAGTATATTATTTATAAAAATATTTAATAGTTAAATAAATTATATATAAAATATAAATATATGTATATATAAATAAATAAATAAATAAATAAATATATATATATATATATATATATATATATATATATATATGCATACATATAATAGTATTTTTTTATTTTAAAAGTTTTAAGTATAATATATTATTTATAAATATAATATAATTATAAAAATATTTAATAATTAAATAAATTATAAATAAAAATATTGGGTCAATGGGTTTATCATTGGGTCAAGGATTGACCATTTTGACTAAAGTTCACTTTTTGGTTAGAGATTAGCTTATTGGGTCAATAATTGGTCATTAATTAAAAATTGATTATTTTGACCAAAATTCGCTTTTTGGTCGAAAGTTGACCTATTGGGTCAATGGGTTTGTCATTGGATCAAAGATTGACCATTTTGACCAACGTTAACTTTTTGGTCAAGGATTGACTTATTAGGTCATTATCCAAAAATTGTTTATTTTGACCAAAATTAACTTTTTGGTCAAATTTTGACCAATTAGGCCAATGGGTTGGTCATTGGGTCAAGGATTGATCATTTTGACCAAAGTTGACTTTTTGGTCAAATGATGACCTATTGGGTCAATGGGTTGAGCATTAGGTCAAAGATTAACCATCTTAACCAAAGTTGACTTTTTGGTCAAAGATTGGCTTATTGTGTCAAGAATTGTCATTAAGTCAAAAATTGACTAATTTAATCAAAATTGACTGCTTAATCAAAAGTTGACCTATTGGGTTAATGAGTTGGTCATTAGGTTAAGGATTGACTATTTTGACCAAAGTTGTCTTTTGGTCAAACTTTGACCTATTTAGATCAATGAGGCGGTCAGTATGTCAAAAATTGACAATTTTGAGCAAAATTGACTTTTTGGTCAAAAGTTGACCTACTGGGTCAATAGGTTGGTCATTGGGCCAAGGATTAACCATTTTAGCCAAAGTTGACTTTTTAGTAAAAAGTTAACAAAATGGGTCAATTGGTTGGTTATTGGATGAAGGATTGAACATTTTCACCAAAGTTGACATTTAGGTCATTATGTCAGAAATTGACCATTTTGACCAAATTTGACTTTTGGTCAAAAGTTGACCTTTTGGGTCAATGAGGTGGTCATTAGGTCGAAAATTGACTTTTTTTCAAAAGTTGACCTAATGGGTCAATAATTGGTAATTATGTCAAAATTTACTTTTTTGACCAAAATTTACATTTTAGTTAAAAGTCGATCTATTCGGTCAGTGGGTTGGTTATTGGGTCAAGGATTAACAATTATGACTAAAGTTGACTTTTTGGTCAAAGATTTACTTATTGGGTTAATAATTGGTCATTAGGTCAAAAATTGTCTATTTTGACCAAAAAGTTGACTTTTTGGTCAAAATTTGACCAATTTGGCCAGCGGGTTGGTCATTAGGTCAAAAATTGACCTTTTGGCTAAAAGTTGACATATTTGGCTAATGGGGGTCATTAGGTCAAAATTGACTTTTTGGTCAAAAGTTGACATATTTGGTCAATGGGTTGGTTATTGGGTCAAGATATAACCATTTTGACCAAAGTTGACTTTTTGGTCAAAAATTAACCTATTGGGTCAATGGGTTGGTCATTGGGTCGGAAATTAACCATTTTAACTAAACTTGACTTTTTGGTCAAAAGTTCACCTATTGGGTGAATGGGTTTGTCATTGGGTCAAAGATTGACCATTTTGATCAAAGTTGACTTTTTGGTCGAAGATTGGCTTACTTGAGTCGGTTATTGGTCATTTGGTCAAAAATTGACTATTTTAACCAAAATTGAATTTTTTGTCAAAAGTTAACCCATTGGATCAATGGGGTGGTCATTGGATCAAGAATTATCCATTTTGACCAAAGATGACATTTTGTCAAAAGTTGACATACTGGTTCAATGGGTTGGTCATTGGGTCAAGGATAAACCATTTTGACCAAAGTTGACTTTTTTGTCAGAGATTGGCTTACTGGTTAATAATTGGTCATTAGGTCAAAAATTGATTATTTTGTCCAAAATTGATTTTTTGGTCGAACATTGACTCTTCGGGTCGATGTGTTGGTCGTTGGGTAAAAAATTGATCATTTTGACCAAAGTTGACTTTTTGGTCAAAAGTTTACCTATTGGGTCAATGGGTTGGTCATTGGGTTAAAGATTGATCATTTTGACCATAGTTAACTTTTTGGTCAGATATTGACTTATTGGGTCTAAAATTGGTCATTAGGTCGAAAATTGATTATTTTGACCAAAATTAAATTTTTTGTCGAAAACTTACCCATTGAGTCAACGGGGTGGCATTGGGTCAGAAATTGACCATTTTGACCAAAGTCGACTTTTTGGTCAAAAATTGACGTATTTGGTCAATGAGTTGGTAATTGGGTCAAGATTTGACCATTTTGACTGAAGAAAACTTTTTGGTCAAAATTTGATATATTGGGTCAACGTGTAGGTCATTGGGTCAAAAATTGACCACTTTGACCAAAGTTGACTTTTTGGTCAAAAGTTGACCTATTGGGTTAATGGGTGGTCATTAGGTCAAAAATTGACTATTTTGACCAAAATTTACTTTTTGGTCAAAAGTTGTCTTGTTGGGTCAATGTGTTTGTCATTGGGTGAATGATTGATTATTTTGACAAAAAATTAACTTTTTGGTCAGAGAGTGACTTATTTGGTCATTAATTGGTCATTAGGTCAAAAATTGACAATTGAATATTTTTATAATTAAATTATATTTATAAATAACATACAATACTTAAAAATTTTAAAATAAAAAATAATATTATATAAAATTATATATATATATATATATATATATATATATATATATATATATATATATATATACACACACACACACACACACACATATATATTTAATTATTTATAATTTATTTAACTATTAAAAATTTTTATAATTAAATTATATTTATAAATAATAACTTTATACTTAAAATAGTTAAAATAAAAGAATAATATTAAATAAATTTATATAAATATAAATAAATATATATATATATAAATTTATATATTTATAAATACCTATATATATTTTTATTTATAATTTACTAAACTATTAAATATTTTTATAATTAAATTATATTTATAAATAATAAACTATACTTAAAACATTTAAAATAAAAAAATAATTATATATATATATATATAATTTATTTAATAATTAAATACTTTTATAATTAAATTATATTTATAAATAATATACTATAATTAAAATATTTAAAATTAAAAAATAATATTAAATAAATTTATATATATATATATATATATATATATATATATATATATATATATATATATATATATATATATATATATATATATATATATATATATATATATATATATATATATATATATATATATATATATTTATATACCTATATATATATTTTTATTTATTATTTTTTAATTATTAAATATTTTAATAATTAAATTGTATTTATAAATAATATGTTATACTTAAAATATTTAAAATAAAAAAATAATATTAAATAAATTTTTATAAATATAAAATAATATTATATAAATAATATTATTTATATAAAATAATATTATATAAATAATAAAATAAAAAAATATTATTATATATATATTTTTGTATATATATATAAATATATATATATATATTTATTTATTTATATATACTGATCTAAATTTATTTATATATAATTTATTTAACTATTAAATATTTTTATGATTAAATTATATTTTTAAATAATAAACTATACTTAAAATATTTAAAATAAAAAATTTATATTAAATAAATAAATAAATATATATATATATATATATATATATATATATATATATATATATACCTATATATATATATTAAATAAAAAAGTACTATTAAATAAATAAATCTATATATATAAATAAATTATATATATATATATATTTATCATTTTTTAAGTATTAAATCATTTTATAATTAAACTATATTTATTAAAAATTTATTATACTTAAAGTATTTAAAATAAAAAATAATGCTAAATAAATTTTTTTATATATATAAATATATATTTATGTACCTCTATATATTTTTTTATTTATAATTTTTTTAATTATGAAATATTTTTATAATTAAATTATATTTATAAATAATATACTGTACTTAAAATATTTAAAATTAAAAAATAATATTATATGTATATATATATATATAAATATATTTATATTTATATATACGGATATAAATTTAATAATTTATAATTTATTTAACTACTAAATATTTTTTTGATTAAATTATATTTTTAAATAATATACTATACTTAAAATATTTAAAATAAAAAAATAATATTAAATATATATATATATCATATATATATATATATATATATATATATATATATATATATATATATATATATATATATTTATATATACCTATATATATTTTTTTATTTATAATTTATTTAATTATTATATATTTTTATAATTAAATTATATTTTTAAATAATATACTATACTTTTAACATTTAAAATAAAAAATAATATTATATATATATATATATATATATATATATATATATATATATATATATATTTATTTATTTATAATTAATTTAATTATTAAATATTTTTATGATTAAATAGTATTTACAAATAATATACTATACTTAAAATTTTTAAAATAAAAAATAATATTATATTATTTATGTATTTATAATTTTTTTAAATATTAAATATTTTTATAATTAAATTATATTTATAAATAATATACTGAACTTAAAATATTTAAAATAAAAAAATAATTTTATATAAATATATATATATATATATATATATATATATATTTATATTTATATATACGCATTTATATTTATTTATTTATAATTTTTTTAACTATAAAATATTTTTATAATTAAATTATATTTATAAATAATATACTTATAATTAAAATAGTTAAAACAAAAAATAATATTAAATCAATAAGTTAATCTCTGACCAAAAAGTCAAATTTGGTCAAATTATCCAATGACAAACCCATTGACCCAAAAGGTCAACTTTTGACCAAATAGTCACTTTTGGTCAAAATAGTCAATTTTTTACTGAATGACCACCAATTGACCCAATAAGTCAACTTTTGACCAAAAAGTCAACTTTGGTCAAATGATAAGTCAACTTTTGACCAATAAGTCAACTTTTGACCAAAATATGTCAACTTTTGAGTAAAAAAGTTAATTTTAGTTAAAATGGTCAACATCTGACATATCGACCTCCCCGTTGACCCAATGGCTCAACTTTTGACCAAAAATTTAATTTTGGTCAAAATAATTAATTTTTGACCTAATGACCAAGATAATCAATTTTTTGAATTAATGACCAATTATTGACCTGATAAGTCGATCTCTCACCAAAAAGTCAACTTTGGACAAAATGGTCGATGATTGACCCGATAATGAAACCCATTGCCCGATAAGTTAAATTTTGTCCAAAAAGTCAATTATGGTCAAAATAGTCGATTTTTGACATAATGACCACCCATTGACCAAATAGGTCAACTTTTGACCAAAAAGTCAACTTTTGTCAAAATGGTCAATTTTTGACCCAATGATCAACCTATTGACTAAATTGGTCAAATTTTGATCGAAAAGTCAACTTTTTAGGTCAAAATAGACAATTTTTGACTTAATGACCAATTATTGACCCAATAAGTAAATCTGTGACCAAAAAGTCAACTTTGGACATAATTATCAATCCTTGACCCAATGACAAACCCATTGACCCATCATGTCAACCTTTGAACAAAAAGATAACTTTCATCTAAATGGTAAATTCTTGACCCAATAACCAACCCACCGACCCAATAGATCGACTTTTGTCCAAAAAGCCAATTTTGGTCAAAATAGTAAATTTTTTACATAATATCCAATTATTGACCCATAGGTCAACTTTTGAACAAAAAAGCCAATTTTGGTCAAAATTGGCAATTTTTTACCTAATGACCACCTCATTGACCCAAAAGGTCAACTTTTGACTAAAAAGTCAAATTGGGTCAAAATGGTCAATTTCTAACACAATGACCTAAATGTCATCTTTGGTGAAAATGGTCAATCCTTCATCCAATGACCAACCCATTGACCCGATTTGTTAACTTTTGACTAAAAAGTCAACTTTGGCCAAAATAGTTAATCCTCGACCCAATGACCAACCTATTGACCCAATAGGTCAACTTTTGACCAAAAAGTCAATTTTGCTCAAAATTATCAATTTTTGATCTACTGACCGCCTCATTAACCTAAATAGGTCAAATTTTGACCAAAAGACAACTTTGGTCAAAAGTGTCAATCCTTAACCCAATGACCAACCTATTGACCCAATATGTCAACTTTGACCAAAAAGTCAATTTTTATTAAAATAGTCAATATTTGACGTAATGACCAATTTTTGACCCGAGTAAACCAATCTCTATGCAAAAGTCAACTTTGGTCAAGATGGTTAATCTTTGACCAATGCCCAACCCATTGACCCAATAGGACATCTTTTGACCAAAAAGTCAACTTTGGTCAAAATGATCAATCCTTGACCCAATGACCAACCCATTGGCTTAATAGGTCAACATTTAACCAAAAAGTCATCTTTGGTAAAAATGGTCAACTTCTTGATCCAATTACCAATACATTGCCGAAATATGTCGACTTTTGACCAAAAAGTCAATTTTGGTCAAAATGGTCAATTTCTGACCTGATGGGTTAACTTTTGACCAAAAATTCAATCTTGGTTAAAATAGTCAATTTTTGACCTAATAACCAATTAATGACCAAATAAGTCAATCTTTGACCAAAAAGTTAATTTTTGTCAAAATAATCAATCGTTCACCCAATGACAAACACATCGACCCAATAAGACAACTTTTGACCAAAAAGTCAATTTTGATCAAAATAGTCAAATTTTGATCTAATGGACTCATTAATCCAATAAGTCAATTTTGACCAAAAAGTTAACTTTGGTCAAAATGATCAATTTTTGACCCAATGAACTACCCGTTGACCTCATATATCAAATTTTGACCAAAAAGTTTTCTTCGGTCAAAATGGTCGAATCTTGACCCAATTACCAACTCATTGACCAAATAGGTCATTTTTGACTAAAAAGTCAACTTTTGTCAAAATAGTCAATTTCTGACCCACTGACCACCTCGTTGACCCAATGGGGTAAACTTTTGACAAAGTAATTTAATTTTGGTCAAAATAATTAATTTTTGACCTAATGACCAATTTTATACCCAATAAGTCAATATCTGACAAAAAAGTCAACTACGGTCAAAATAATCAATCCTTGACCCAATGACCAACCCATCGACCTAATAGGTCAACTTTTGACCAAAAAGTCAACTTTGGTCAAAATGATCTATTTTTGACCCAACGACCAACACATTGACCCGATGAGTCAACGTTTGACCAAAAAATTAATTTTGGTCAAAATAA
The DNA here is from genome assembly GCA_022702705.1 of Papilionanthe hookeriana x Papilionanthe teres. NCBI lineage: Eukaryota > Viridiplantae > Streptophyta > Magnoliopsida > Asparagales > Orchidaceae > Papilionanthe > Papilionanthe hookeriana x Papilionanthe teres. Next base: position 60,883,679 of record CM040436.1, read on the forward strand.
TCGATTTTGACCTAATGACCAATTATTAACCCGATAAGCCGATCTCGACCAAAAAGTCGACTTTGGTAAAAATGGTCTATCCTTGACCGAATGACCGACCCATTGACCCGGTAGAGTCAACTTTTGACAAAAAGTCATCTTTGGTCAAAATGGTCGATTCTCGATCATATGACCTCCCGATTGACCCGATGGGTTAAATTTTGACAAAAAATTCAATTTTGGTCAAAATAATCGATTTTCGACCAAATGACCAATAATTGACCAAGCCAATCTCTGACCAAAAAGTCAACTTTGGTCAAAATGGTCAATCTTTGACCCAATGACAAACCCATTAACTCAATAGGTGAACTTTTGACTAAAAAGTCAACTTTAGTTAAAATGATCAATTTCCGACCCAATGACCAACCCATTGACCCAACAGGTTAACTTTTGACCAAAAAGTCAACTTTGGTCAAAATGGTCAAACCTTGACCCAATAACCAACCCATTGAACCAATATGTCGACCTTTGACCAAAAAGTCAATTTTGATCAAAATAATCAATTTCGACCTAATGACCTCCCATTAACCAAATAGAGTCGACTTTTGACAAAAAGTCGACTTTGGTCAAAATGTTTAATTTTTGACCCAATGACCAACCCGCTGGCTAAATTGGTCATATTTTGACCAAAAAGTCAACTTTTTGGTCAAAATAGACAATTTTTGACTAAATGACCACTTATTAACCCAATAAGTAAATCTCTGACCAAAAAAGTCAACTTTGGTCATAATTGTCAATCCTTGACCCAATAACTAACCCGCTGACCCAATAGATCGACTTTTGACTAAAAAGTCAATTTTGGTCAAAATAGTAAATTTTTGACATAACTACTAATTATTGACCCATTAGGTCAACTTTTGAACAAAAAAGTCAATTTTGGTCAAAATTGTCAATTTTTGACCTAATGACCACCTCATTGACCCAAATGGTCAACTTTTAACTAAAAGTCAAATTTGGTCAAAATAGTCAATTTCTTACACAATGACCCAAATGTCAACTTTAGTGAAAATGTTCAATCCTTCATCCAATGACCAACCAATTAACCCAATTTGTTAACTTTTGACTAAAAAATCAACTTTGTCCAAAATGGTTAATCATTGACCCAATGACCAACCTATTGACCCAATACGTCAACTTTTGACCAAAAAGTCAATTTTGCTCAAACTTGTCAATTTTTGACCTACTGACCGCCTCATTGACCTAAATAGGTCAAATTTTAACCGACAAACAACTTTGGTCAAAATAGTCAATCCTTAACCCAATAACTAACTCATTGACCCAATAGGTCAACTTTTGACCAAAAAGTCAATTTTGATTAAAATATTCAATTTTTGACTTAATGACCAATTTTTGACCCAGTAAACCAATCTTTGACCAAAAAGTCAACTTTGGTCAAGATGGTTAATCTTTGACCTAATGGACCCATTGACCCAATAGGTCATCTTTTGACCAAAAAGTCAACTTTGGTCAAAATGGTCAATCCTTGACCCAATGACCAACCCATTGGCCTAATAAGTCAACATTTGACCAAAAAGTCAATTTTGGTCAAAATAAACAAATTTTGAATTAATGACCCAATAAGTCAATCTCGACCAAAAAGTTAACTTTGGTCAAAGCAGTCAATCCTTGATCCAATGACAAACCCATTGACCTAATAAATTGACTTTTGACCAAAAAGCTAATTTTGGTCAAAATAGTCAATTTTTGAAATAATGACCAATTATTGACCCAATAAGTTAATCTCTGACAAAAAAGTGAATTTTGGTCAAAATGGTCAATCCTTGACGAAATATTTTTATTTATAATTTATTTAATTATTAAATATTTTTAAAATTAAATTATATTTATACATAATATACTATACTTAAAACATTTAAAATAAAAAAATAATATTATATATATATATATATATTTATTTATTTATTTATTTATTTATTTATATATACATATATCTATATTTTTATTTATAATTTAATTAACTATTAAATATTTTTATATTTAAATTATGTTTACAAATAATATACTATACTTAAAATATTTAAAATAAAAAAATTTTATTATATAAATATATATATATATATATATATATATATATATATATATATATATATATATATATATATATATATATATATATCATTTTTTAACTATTAAATAATTTTATAATTAAATTATATTTATTAATAATATATTATACTTAAAATATTTAAAATAAAAAAATAATATAATATAAATATATATATATATATATATATATATATATATATATATATATATATATATATATATATATATATGTTAATATATACCTATTTATATTTTTATTTACAATTTCTTTAATTATTAAATATTTTTATGGTTAAATTATATTTATAAATAATAAACTATACTTAAAATATTTAAAAAATAAAATAAAATTAAATAAATATATATTTGTATATTTATATATAATTATATATATTTATTTATAATTTATTTAACTATTAAATAGTTTTATAATTAAATAATATTTATAAATAATATACTAAACTTAAAATATTTATAATAAAAAATTATATAATATAAATGTATATATATATATATATATATATATATATATATATATATATATATATATATATATATATATATATATATATATATATGTATATATATATATATACACTTTAAATTTATTTAACTATTAAATATTTTTATTATTAACGTATATTTATGAATATTATACTTGCACTTAAAATATTTAAAATAATATATATATATATATATATATATATATATATATATATATATATATATATATATATATATATATATATATACCTATATATTTTTTTATATTTATAATTTATTTAATAATTACATATTTTTATAATAAAATGATATTTATAGATAATATATCATACTTTAAACATTTAAAATAAAAAAAAATATATATATATATATATATATATATATATATATATATATATATATATATATATATATATATATATATATATATATATATATATATATAGTTATTTATAATTTTGTTAACTATTAAATATTTTTATAATTAAATTATATTTAAAAATAATATGATATACTTAAAACATTCAAATTAAAAAAATAATATTATTAAAATTTATCTATATATTAATAAATAAATATATATATTAATATATATTTATTTATTAAGGCTTCTTTGGGAAAATTGGAAAACTTCTCCTTATTATTTCATCTCTTTTGTGATTTTTTGGTTTTTATGGCTAGCCGGGAATGATTTAATTTTCAATAATAAGGTGTTCTCTTTTGATCTTGTCATCAGAAATTGTATTACTTTTCTTAGTAAGATTCGGAATTCGTTCTTTCTTCGACTCGAGGCATCAAAAACAAAGTTATGCTTGTTATATGGAGACCACCTAAGAATCCATAGCTTAAAATTAATATTGATGGGAGTTTGAGAACTTCTTCAGTTTGGTATTGGAGGTCTATGCAGAAATTATAAAGGACATTGTATATGGTTTTTCTCAGCACCTATTATCGCATTTAATGCTTTGGAAGGTGAAGCAATTCGTTGCCTTTTGGGGTTTAAAAATTGCTATTATGCAACATCATCATTTTGTTCACTTGGAAATGGATTCTCTGTATTTATTGCAAATCATATTGTCTCGAGTTGATGTGCCTTGGTTTCTTGATTTAGGTGAACAAAATTAACCTTCTCTCTTCATCTATCACAATTCTATGGAGCCATACTTATAGGGAGGAAATCGACACCTCTAATTGGCTAGCAACCAAGGCTTCTTCTTCTCATGATGTTATTTATAGTGCCAATTACTCTTCCTTTCCTTTATTTAATTCTCTTTTGCATGGGGATTTAATTGCGATCCCACATGTTAGATGTAAAACAGTTTCTTAAATAATATTTTTGGTTTTTTGGTTATATATATATATATATATATATATATATATATATATATATATATATATATATAGTTATTTATAATTTTGTTATCTATTAAAAATTTCTATAATTAAATTATATCTATAAATAATATACTATAATTAAAATAGTTAAAACAAAAAATAATATTAAATCAATAAGTTAATCTCCGACCAAAAAGTCGAATATGGTCGAATTATCCGATAATGAGCCCATTGACCCAAATTGTCGACTTTTGACCGAATAGTCGATTTTTCTTGAATGACCACCAATTGACCTAATAAGTCAACTTTTGACCAAAAAGTCAACTTTGGTCAAATCATAAGTCAACTTTTGACCAATAAGTCAACTTTTGAGCAAAAAAGTTAATTTTAGTTAAACTGGTCAACTTCTGACATATCGACCTCCCCATTGACCCAATGGCTCAACTTTTGACCAAAAATTTAATTTTGGTCAAAATAATTAATTTTTGACCTAATGACCAAGATAGTCAATTTTTTGAATTAATGACCGATTATTGACCCGATAAGTCGATCTCTAACCAAAAAGTCGACTTTGGACAAAATGGTCGATGATTGACCCGATGATGAACTCATTGCCCGATAAATTAAATTTTGTCCAAAAAGTCGATTTTGGTCAAAATAGTCAATTTTGACCTAATGACCACCATTGACCAAATAGGTCGACTTTTGACCAAAAAGTCGACTTTTGTCAAAATGGTCGATTTTGACCCGATGATCGACCTATTGACTAAATTGGTCGAATTTTTGATCCAAAAGTCAACTTTTTAGGTCAAAATAGACAATTTTTGACTTAATGAACAATTATTGACCCAATAAGTAAATCTGTGACAAAAAAGTCAACTTTGGTCATAATTATCAATCCTTGACCCAATGACAAACCCATTGACCCATCATGTCAACCTTTGAACAAAAAGATAACTTTCATCTAAATGGTAAATCCTTGACCCAATAACCAACCCACCGACCCAATAGATCGACTTTTGTCAAAAAGCGATTTTGGTCAAAATAGTAAATTTTACATAATTGTCGATTATTGACCCATAGGTCAACTTTTGAACAAAAAAGCCAATTTTGGTCAAAATTGGCAATTTTTTACTTAATGACCACCTCATTGACCCAAAAGGTCAACTTTTGACTAAAAAGTCAAATTGGGTCAAAATGGTCAATTTCTAACACAATGACCTAAATGTCATCTTTGGTGAAAATGGTCAATCCTTCATCCAATGACCAACCCATTGACCCAATTTGTTAACTTTTGACTAAAAAGTCAACTTTGGCCAAAATAGTTAATCCTCGACCCAATGACCAACCTATTGACCCAATAGGTCAACTTTTGACCAAAAAGTCAATTTTGCTCAAAATTATCAATTTTTGATCTACTGACCGCCTCATTAACCTAAATAGGTCAAATTTTGACCAAAAGACAACTTTGGTCAAAAGTGTCAATCCTCAACCCAACGACCAACCTATTAACCCAATATGTCAACTTTGACCAAAAAGTCAATTTTTATTAAAATAGTCAATATTTGACGTAATGAACAATTTTTGACCCAGTAAACCAATCTCTATTCAAAAAGTCAACTTTGGTCAAGATGGTTAATCTTTGACCTAATGCCCAACCCATTGACCCAATAGGACATCTTTTGACCAAAAAGTCAACTTTGGTCAAAATGATCAATCCTTGACCCAATGACCAACCCATTGGCCTAATAAGTCAACATTTAACCAAAAGTCAATTTCGGTCAAAATAAAAAATTTTTGAATTAATGACCAATTATTGACCCAATAAGTCAATCTTTGACCAAATAGTCAACTTTAGTCAAAATGGTCAATCCTTGATCCAATGACAAACCCATAGATCCAATAGGTCAACTTTTAACAAAAAAAACCAATTTTGGTCAAAATAGTCAATTTTTGACCAAATGACCACCGATTGACCCAATAGGTCAACTTTTGACCAAAAGTCAACTTTGGTCAAACTAAAGTGGATAATTTTTGACCCAATGACCAACCCATTTACCCAATAGGCCATATTTTGACCAAAAAAGTCATCTTTGGTAAAAATGGTCAACTTCTTGATCCAATTACCAACACATTGGCCAAATATGTCAACTTTTGACCAAAAAGTCAATTTTGGTCAAAATGGTCAATTTCTGACCCAATGGGTTAACTTTTGGCCAAAAATTCAATCTTGCTCAATATAGTCAATTTTTGACCTAATGACCAATTAATGACCAAATAAGTCAATCTTTGACCAAAAAGTTAATTTTTGTCAAAATAATCAATCCTTCACCCAATGACAAACACATCGACCCAATAGGACAACTTTTGACCAAAAAGTCAATTTTGATCAAAATAATCAATTTTTGATCGAATGGGCTCATTAATCCAATAAGTCAATTTTGACCAAAAAGTTAACTTTGGTCAAAATGGTCAATTTTTAACCCAATGAACTACCCGTTGACCCCATATATCAAATTTTGACCAAAAAGTTTTCTTCGGTCAAAATGGTCGAATCTTGACCCAATTACCAACTCATTGACCAAATAGAGTCAAATTTTGACCAAAAAGTCAACTTTGGTCAAAATAGTCAATTTCTGACCCACTGACCACCTCGTTGACACAAGGGGTAAACTTTTGACAAAATAATTTAATTTTGGTCAAAATAATTAATTTTTGACCTAATGACCAATTTTATACCCAATAAGTCAATATCTGACCAAAAAGTCAACTACGGTCAAAATAATTAATCCTTGACCCAATGACCAACTCATCGACCTAAAAGGTCAACTTTTGACCAAAAAGTCAACTTTGGTCAAAATGATCTATTTTTGACCCAACGACCAACACATTGACCTAGTAGGGTCAACGTTTGACCAAAAATCAATTTTGGTCAAAATAATCGATTTTTGACCTAATGACCAATTATTAACTCGATAAGCTGATCTCCGACCAAAAAGTCAACTTTGGTAAAAATGGTACATCCTTGACCCGATGACCAACCCATTGACCCGATAAGTCAACTTTTGACAAAAAGTCATCTTTGGTCAAAATGGTCAATTCACGATCATATGACCTCCCATTGACCCGATGGGTTAACTTTTGACAAAAAATTCAATTTTGGTCAAAATAGTCGATTTTGACGAATGACCAATAATTGACCAAGTCGATCTCGACCAAAAAGTCAACTTAGGTCAAAATGGTCGATCTTTGACCCGATGACAAACCCATTAACTCGATAGGTCAACTTTTTACCAAAGACTCAACTTTAGTCAAAATGATCAATTTCAGACCTAATGACCACCCCCATTGACCCTATAAGTCAACTTTTGACCAAAAAGTCAAATTTGGTCAAAATAGTCAAACCTTGACTCAATAACCAACCCATTGAACCAATATGTCGACCTGAAAGTCGATTTTGATCAAAATAATCAATTTTGACCTAATGACCTCCATTAACCGAATAGGTCGACTTTTGACAAAAAGTCAACTTTGGTCAAAATGTTCGATTTTTGACCCGATGACCGACCATTGGCTAAATTGGTCATATTTTGACCAAAAAGTCAACGTTTTGGTCAAAATAGACAATTTTTTACCCAATGACCAATTATTAACCCAATAAGTAAATCTCTGACCAAAAAGTCAACTTTGGTCATAATTGTCAATCCTTGACCCAATAACTAACCCGCTGACCCAATAGATCGTCTTTTGACTAAAAAGTCAATTTTGGTCAAAATAATAAATTTTTGACATAACTACCAATTATTGACCCATTAGGTCAACTTTTGAACAAAAAAGTCAATTTTGGTCAAAATTGTCAATTTTTGACCTAATGACCACCTCATTGACCCAAATGGTCAACTTTTAACTAAAAGTCAAATTTGATCAAAATAGTCAATTTCTTATACAATGACCTAAATGTCAACTTTAGTGAAAATGTTCAATCCTTCATCCAATGACCAACCAATTGACCTAATTTGTTAACTTTTGACTAAAAAATCAACTTTGGCCAAAATGGTTAATCCTTGACCCAATGACCAACCTATTGACGCAATACGTTAACTTTTGACCAAAAAGTCAATTTTGCTCAAAATTGTCAATTTTTGACCTACTGACCGCCTCATTGACCTAAATAGGTCAAATTTTAACTGACAGACAACTTTGGTTAAAATAGTCAATCCTTAACCCAATAACTAACTCATTGACCCAATAGGTCAACTTTTGACCAAAAAGTCAATTTTGATTAAAATATTCAATTTTAGACTTAATGACCAATTTTTGACCCAGTAAACCAATCTCACGACCAAAAAGTCAACTTTGGTCAAGATGGTTAATCTTTGACTCTAATGGACCCATTGACCCGATAGGTCATCTTTTGACCAAAAGTCAACTTTGGTCAAAATGGTCAATCCTTGACCTAATGACCAACCCATTGGCCTAATAAGTCAACATTTGACCAAAAAGTCAATTTTGGTCAAAATAAACAAATTTTGAATTAATGACCCAATAAGTCAATCTCTGACCAAAAAGTTAACATTGGTCAAAACGGTCAATCCTTGATCCAATGACAAACTCATTGACCCAATAGGTCAACTTTTGACCAAAAAGCTAATTTTGGTCAAAATAGTCAATTTTTGAAATAATGACCAATTATTGACCCAATAAGTTAATCTCGACAAAAAAGTGAATTTTGGTCGAAATGGTCGATCCTTGACTGAAATATTTCTATTTATAATTTATTTAATTATTAAATATTTTAAAATTAAATTATATTTATACATAATATACTATACTTAAAACATTTAAAATAAAAAAATAATATTATATATATATATATATATATATATATATATATATTTATTTATTTATATATACATATATCTATATTTTTATTTATAATTTAATTAACTATTAAATATTTTTATATTTAAATTATGTTTATAAATAATATACTATACTTAAAATATTTAAAATAAAAAATAAATATTATATAAATATATATATATATATATCATTTTTTTAACTATTAAATAATTTTATAATTAAATTATATTTATTAATAATATATTATACTTAAAATATTTAAAATAAAAAAATAATATAATATAAATATATATATATATATATATATATATATATATATATATATATATATATATATATATATATATATATATATATATATATATATATGTTAATATATACCTATTTATATTTTTATTTACAATTTCTTTAATTATTAAATATTTTTATGGTTAAATTATATTTATAAATAATAAACTATACTTAAAAAATTTAAAAAATAAAATAAAATTAAATAAATATATATATGTATATTTATATATACCTATATATATTTATTTATAATTTATTTAACTATTAAATAGTTTTATAATTAAATAATATTTATAAATAATATACTAAACTTAAAATATTTATAATAAAAAATTATATAATATAAATGTATATATATATATATATGTATATTTATATATACACATTTTTATTTATTTTTTAAAAATTTATTTAACTATTAAATATTTTTATTATTAACATATATTTATAAATATTATACTTGCACTTAAAATATTTAAAATAAAAAATAAATATATATATATATATATATATATATATATATATATATATATATATATATATACCTATATATTTTTTTATATTTATAATTTATTTAATAATTAAATATTTTCATAATAAAATGATATTTATAGATAATATATCATACTTTAAACATTTAAAATAAAAAAATAATATTATATATATATATATATAGTTATTTATAATTTTGTTAACTATTAAATATTTTTATAATTAAATTATATTTAAAAATAATATGCTATACTTAAAACATTCAAATTAAAAAAATAATATTATTAAAATTTATCTATATATTAATAAATAAATATATTTATATATATATATATATATATATATATATATATATATATAGTTATTTATAATTTTGTTAACTATTAAAAATTTTTATAATTAAATTATATTTATAAATAATATACTATAATTAAATAGTTAAAACAAAAAATAATATTAAATCAATAAGTTAATCTCTGACCAAAAAGTCAAATATGGTCAAATTATCCAATGACAAACCCATTGACCCAAAATGTCAACTTTTGACCAAATAGTCAATTTTTTACTGAATTACCACCAATTGACCTAATAAGTCAACTTTTGACCAAAAAGTCAACTTTGGTCAAATCATAAGTCAACTTTTGACCAATAAGTCAACTTTTGACCAAAATATGTCAACTTTTGAGCAAAAAAGTTAATTTTTGTTAAAATGGTTAACTTCTGACATATCGACCTCCCCGTTGACCCAATGGCTCAACTTTTGACCAAAAATTTAATTTTGGTCAAAATAATTAATTTTTGACCTAATGACCAAGATAGTCGATTTTTGAATTAATGACCAATTATTGACCCGATAAGTCGATCTCGACCAAAAAGTCGATTTTGGACAAAATGGTCAATGATTGACCCGATAACAAACCCATTGCCTGATAAGTTAAATTTTGTCAAAAAGTCGATTTTGGTCGAAATAGTCGATTTTGAACTAATTACCACCCATTGACCAAATAGGTCAACTTTTGACCAAAAAGTCAAATTTTGTCAAAATGGTCAATTTTTGACCCAATGATCAACCTATTGACTAAATTGGTCAAATTTTGATTGAAAAGTCAACTTTGTAGTCAAAATAGACAATTTTTGACTTAATGACCAATTATTGACCCAATAAGTAAATCTCTGACCAAAAAGTCAACTTTGGTCATAATTATCAATCCTTGACCCAATGACAAACCCATTGACCCATCATGTCAACCTTTGAACAAAAAGATAACTTTCATCTAAATGGTAAATCCTTGACCCAATAACCTGACCGCAGAGCCCGATAGATCGACTTTTGTCCAAAAAGTTAATTTTGGTCAAAATAGTAAATTTTACATAATTGCCGATTATTGACCCATAGATCGACTTTTGAACAAAAAAGCCGATTTTGGTCAAAATTGGCAATTTTTACCTAATGACCACCTCATTGACCCAAAAGGTCAACTTTTGACTAAAAAGTCAAATTGGGTCAAAATGGTCAATTTTTAACATAATGACCTAAATATCATCTTTGGTGAAAATGGTCAATCCTTCATCCAATGACCAACCTATTGTCCCAATTTGTTAACTTTTGACTAAAAAGTCAACTTTGGCCAAAATAGTTAATCCTCGACCCAATGACCAACCTATTGACCCAATAGGTCAACTTTTGACCAAAAAGTCAATTTTGCTCAAAATTGTCAATTTTACTCAAAATTGTCAATTTTTGATCTACTGACCGCCTCATTAACCTAAATAGGTCAAATTTTGACCAAAAGACAACTTTGGTCAAAAGTGTCGATCCTTAACCCGATGACCGACCTATTGACCCAATATGTCGACTTTGACCAAAAAGTCAATTTTTATTAAAATAGTCGATATTTGACGTAATGACCAATTTTTGACCCGATAAGCGAATCTCTATCCAAAAATCGACTTTGGTCGAGATGGTTAATCTTTGACCTAATGCCGACCCATTGACCCAATAGGACATCTTTTGATCAAAAAGTTAACTTTGGTCAAAATGATCAATCCTTGACCCAATGACCAACCCATTGGCCTAATAGGTCAACATTTAACCAAAAAGTCAATTTCGGTCAAAATAAAAAATTTTTGAATTAATGACCAATTATTGACCCAATAAGTCAATCTCTGACCAAATAGTCAACTTTAGTCAAAATGGTCAATCCTTGATCCAATAACAAACCCATAGACCCGATTAGTCGACTTTTAGCAGAAAAACCAATTTTGGTCAAAATAATCAATTTTTGACCAAATGAACACCGATTGACCTAATAGAGTCGACTTTTGACCAAAAGTCGACTTTGGTCAAAATGGACGATTTTACCCGATGACCAACCATTTACCCGATAAGTCATATTTTGACCAAAAAAGTCATCTTTGGTAAAAATAGTCGACTTCTTGATCCAATAACCAACACATTGGCCAAATATGTCGACTTTTGACTAAAAACTCAATTTTGGTCAAAATGGTCGATTCGACCCGATGAGGTTAACTTTTGACCAAAAATTCGATCTTGGTCAAAATAATCGATTTTGACCTAATGACCGATTAATGACAAAATAAGTCGATCTTTGACCAAAAAGTTAATTTTTGTCAAAATAATCAATCCTTCACCCAATGACAAACACATCGACCCAATAGGACAACTTTTGACCAAAAAGTCAGTTTTGATCAAAATAGTCAATTTTTGATCGAATGGACTCATTAATCCAATAAGTCAATTTTGACCAAAAAGTTAACTTTGGTCAAAATGATCAATTTTTAACCCAATGAACTACCCGTTGACCCCATATATCAAATTTTGACCAAAAAGTTTTCTTCGGTCAAAATGGTCGAATCTTGACCCAATTACCAACTCATTGACCAAATAGGTCAAATTTTGACCAAAAAGTCAACTTTGGTCAAAATGGTCAATTTCTGACCCACTGACCACCTCGTTGACCCAAGGGGTAAACTTTTGACAAAAAAATTTAATTTTGGTCAAAATAATTAATTTTTGACCTAATGACCAATTTTATACCCAATAAGTCAATATCTGACCAAAAAGTCAACTATGGTCAAAATAGTCAATCCTTGAGCCAATGACCAACCCATCGACCTAATAGGTCAACTTTTGACCAAAAAGTCAACTTTGGTCAAAATGATCTATTTTTGACCCAACGACCAACACATTTACCCAGTAGGTCGACGTTTGATCGAAAAGTCGACTTTGGTCGAAATAATCGATTTTTGACCTAATGACCAATTATTAACCCGAGTAAGCCATTCTCCGACCAAAAGTCAACTTTGGTAAAAATGGTCTATCCTTGACCCAATGACCAACCCATTGACCCAGTAGGTCAACTTTTGACAAAAAGTCATCTTTGGTCAAAATGATCAATTCTTGATCATATGACCTCCCCATTGACCCAATGGGTTAACTTTTGACAAAAAATTCAATTTTGGTCAAAATAGTCAAATTTTGACCAAATGACCAATAATTGACCAAGTAAGCCAATCTCTGACCAAAAAGTCAACTTTGGTCAAAATGGTCAATCTTTGACTCAATGACAAACCCATTGACTCAATAGGTGAACTTTTGACTAAAAGTCAACCTTAGTTAAAATAATCAATTTCTGACCCAATGACCAACCCATTGACCCAGTAGGTTAACTTTTGACCAAAAAGTCAACTTTGGTCAAAATGGTCAAACCTTGACCCAATAACCAACCCATTGAACCAATATTTCAACCTTTGACCAAAAAGTCAATTTTGATCAAAATTGTCAAATTTTGACCTAATGACCTCCCATTAACCAAATAGGTCAACTTTTGACAAAAAAGTCAACTTTGGTCAAAATGTTCATTTTTTGAACCAATAACCAACCCGCTGGCTAAATTGGTCATATTTTGACCAAAAAGTCAACTTTTTGGTAAAAATATACAATTTTTAACCTAATGACTAATTATTAACCCAATAAGTAAATCTTTGACCAAAAGTCAACTTTGGTCATAATTGTCAATCCTTGACCAAATAACTAACCGGCTGACCCAATAGATCGACTTTTGACTAAAAAGTCAATTTTGGTCAAAATAGTAAATTTTTGACATAACTACCAATTATTGACCCATTAGGTCAACTTTTGAACAAAAAAGTCAATTTCGATCAAAATTAGTCAATTTTTGACCTAATGACCACCTCATTGACCCAAATGGTCGACTTTTAACCAAAAGTCAAATTTGGTCAAAATGGTCGATTTCTTACACAATGACCTAAATGTCGACTTTGGTGAAAATGTTCAATCCTTCATCCGATGACCGACCAATTGACCCGATTTGTTAACTTTTGACTAAAAAATCAACTTTGGCCAAAATGGTTAATCCTTGACCCAATGACCAACCTATTGACCCAATTCCTCAACTTTTGACCAAAAAGTCAATTTTGCTCAAAATTGTCAATTTTTGACCTACTGACCGCCTCATTGATCTAAATAGGACAAATTTTAACCGACAGACAACTTTGGTTAAAATAGTCAATCCTTAACCCAATAACTAACTCATTGACCCAATAGGTCAACTTTTGACCAAAAAGTCAATTTTGATTAAAATATTCAATTTTAGACTTAATGACCGATTTTGACCCAATAAACCAATCTCCGACCAAAAAGTCGACTTTGGTCAAGATGGTTAATCCTTGACCTAATGCCCAACCCATTGACCCAATAGGTCATCTTTTGACCAAAAAGTCAACTTTCATCAAAATGGTCAATCCTTGACCCAATGACCAACTCATTGGCCTAATAAGTCAACATTTGACCAAAAAGTCAATTTTGGTCAAATAAACAATTTTTGAATTAATGACCCAATAAGTCAATCTTTGACCAAAAAGTTTACTTTGGTCAAAATAGTCAATCCTTGATCCAATGACAAACCCATTGACCCAATAGGTCAACTTTTGACCAAAAAGCTAATTTTGGTCAAAATAGTCAATTTTTGAAATAATGACCAATTATTGATCCAATAAGTTAATCTCTGACAAAAAAGTGAATTTTGGTCAAAATGGTCAATCCTTGACCAAATATTTTTATTTATAATTTATATAATTATTAAATATTTTTAAAATTAAATTATATTTATAAATAATATCTATACTTAAAACATTTAAAATAAAAAAATAATATTATATATATATATATATATATATATAATTATTTATATATACATATATCTATATTTTTATTTATAATTTAATTAACTATTAAATATTTTTATATTTAAATTATGTTTATAAATAATATACTATACTTAAAATATTTAAAATAAAAAAATAATATTAAATATATATATATATATATATCATTTTTTTTAACTATTAAATAATTTTATAATTAAATTATATTTATTAAAAATTTATTATACTTAAAATATTTAAAATAAAAAAATAATATAACATAAATATAAATGTATATATACATATACATATATATATATATACATATACATATATATATATATATACATATATATATATATATATATATATATATATATATATATATATATATATATATATATATATATATATATATATATATATATATATATATATATATATATATATATATATATATATATATATATATATATATATATATATATATATATATATATATATATATATATATATATATATATATATATATATATATATATATATATATATATATATACATATATATGTATGTATATGTTAATATATACCTATTTATATTTTTATTTACAATTTCTTTAATTATTAAATATCTTTATGATTAAATTATATTTATAAATAATAAACTATACTTAAAATATTTTAAAAATAAAATAAAATTAAATATATATATATATATATATATATATATATATATATATATAATATATATATATATATATATATATATATATATATATATTTATATATACCTATATATATTTATTTATAATTTATTTAACTATTAAATAGTTTTATAATTAAATAATATTTATAAATAATGTACTAAAGTTAAAATATTTATAAAAAAAATTATATAATATAACTGTATATATATATATATATATATATATATATATATATGTATATGTATATTTATATATACACATTTATATTTATTTTTTTTAATTTATTTAACTATTAAATATTTTTATTATTAACGTATATTTATAAATATTATACTGCACTTAAAATATTTAAAATAAAAAATAAATAAATATATATATATATATATGTATATATATATACCTATATATTTTTTTATATTTATAATTTATTTGATAATTAAATATTTCTATAATAAAATGATATTTATAGATAATATATCATACTTTAAACATTTAAAATAGAAAAATAATATTATATATATATATATATATATATATATATATATATATATATATATATATAGTTATTTATAATTTTGTTAACTATTAAATATTTTTTAATTAAATTATATTTAAAAATAATATGCTTGTACTTAAAACATTCAAATTAAAAAAATAATATTATTAAAATTTATCTATATATTAATATATATATATATATATATATTTATAAATAAATAAATATATATATATATATATATATATATAGTTATTTATAATTTTGTTAACTATTAAATATTTTTATAATTAAATTATATTTATAAATAATATACTATACTTAAAATATTTAAAATAAAAATTAATATTAAATATATATATATATATATATATATATATATATATATATATATATATATATTTATATAAACCTATATATATTTTAAATTGTAATTTATTTAATTATTAAATATTTTTATATCTAAATTATTTTTATAAATAATATACTATACTTTAAACATTTAAAATAAAAAAATAATATTATATATATATATATATATATATATATATATATATCTTTATATATAACTATTTATATATTTATATATATTTATTTATAATTTATTTAATTATTAAATATTTTTATAATTAAATTATATTTATAAATAATATACTATACTTAAAAAATTTAAAATAAAAAAATAATTTTAGATAAATATAAATATATATATATATATATATATACATATATTTATTTATTTTTTTATAATTTATTTAACTATTATATATTTTTATAATTAAATTATATTTATAAATAATATACTATACTTAAAATATTTAAAAAAATAATATTATATATATATATATATATATATATATATATATATATATATATATATAATTTTTTTAACTATTAAATATTTTTTAATTAAATTATATTTAAAATAATATACTATACTTAAAATATTTAAAATAAAAAAATAATGTTATATAAATTTATATATAAATATATATAAATATATATATATATATATATATATATATATATATATATTTATTTATTTATTTATCATTTTTTAACTATTAAATAATTTTATAATTAAAATATATTTTTTAATAATATATTATACTTAAAATATTTAAAATAAAAAAATAATATTAATATATATATAAATATATATTTTTGTACCTCTATATATATTTTTTTATTTATAATTTTTTTAATTATTAAAAATTTTTATAATTAAATTATGTTTATAAATAATTTATTATGCTTAAAATATTTAATATATATATATATATATATATATATATATATAACTATATATATATTTTTATATATAATTTATTTAATTATTAAATGTTTTTATAATTAAATTATATTTATAAATAATATACTATACTTAAAACATTTAAAATAAAAAAATAATGTAATATATATATATATATATATATATATATATATATATATATATATATATATATATATATATATATATATATACATATATATTTATATATAGCTATATATATATTTTTTATTTATAATTTATTTAATTATTACTTATTTTTATAATTTAATTATATTTATAAATAATATAGTATACTTAAAACATTTAAAATAAAAAAATAATATTATATATATATATATATATATATATATATATATATATATATATATATATATATATATACCTTTATATATTTATTTATTTATTTATAATTTACTTAACTATTAAATATAAATGATCAATCCATGACCTAATGCCGAGACCATTAGCACTGATAGGTAAACTTTTGACCAAAAAGTCAATTTTCGTCAAAATTATGCATTTTTGAATTAATGACCAATTTAGTCAAAATATAAAAGTCAACTTTGGTCAAAATAGTCAATATCGACCCGATGACCACCTCGTTGACCCAATAGGTTAACTTTTGACCAAAAATTAAATTTTGGTCAGAATTGGTCAACTTTTGACCAAAAAGTATTCTTTGGTCAAAATGGCCAATTTCTGACCCAATGACCACCCCATTGACCCAAAGACCAACTCATTGACCCAATAGGTCGGTTTTTGAGCGAAAAGTAATTTTTGGTCAAAATAGTTAATTTTTTATCTAATGACCAATTATTCACTCAATAAATTAATCTCTGACCAAAATGTCAACTTTGGTCAAAATATTTAATCCATAACCCAATGACAAACCCCTTGACACAATAGGTCAACTTTTGACCAAATAGTCAATTTTGGTCAATAAGTCGATTTTTGACTAAATGACCACCTATTGACCTGATAAGTCAATCACTAACCAAAAAGTCAACTTTGGTCAAATGATAAATCAACTTTTGACCAATAAGTCAACTTTTGACCAAAATAGATCAACTTTTGACCAAAAAAGTTAATTTTAGTCAAAATGGTCGACTTCGACATAATGACCTCCACATTGACCCGATGGCTCAACTTTTGACCAAGAATTTAATTTTGGTCAAAATAATTAATTTTTGACCTAATGACCGAAAATAGTCAATTTTTGAATTAATGACCGATTTTGACCCAATAAGTCAATCTCTGACAAAAAAGTCAACTTTGGACAAAATGATCAATGATTGACCCAATGACAAACTCATTGCTCAATAAGTCAAATTTTGACCAAAAAGTCAATTTTGGTCAAAATAGTCAATTTTTGACTAATGACCACCCATTGACCAAATAGGTCAACTTTTCACCAAAAAGTCAACTTTAGTTAAAATGGTCAATTTTTGACCTAATGATCAACCCATTGACTAAGTTGGTCAAATTTTGACCGGAAAGTCAACTTTTTAGGTCAAAATAGACAATTTTTGACCTAATGACCAATTATTGACCTAATAAGTAAATCTCGACCAAAAAGTCGACTTTGGTCATAATTATCAATCCTTGACCCGATGATGAACCCATTGACCCAACATGTCAACCTTTGAACAAAAAGATAACTTTGGTCAAAATGGTAAATCCTTGACCCAATAATCAACCCACCGACACAATAGATCGACTTTTATCCAAAAAGTCAATTTTGGTCAATATAGTTAATTTTTTACATAATTACCAATTATTGACCCAATAGGTCAACTTTTGAACAAAAAAGCAAATTTTGGTCAAAATTGGCAATTTTTGACCTAATGACCACCTCATTGACCCAAAAGGTCAACTTTTGACCAAAAAAGTCAAATTGGGTCAAAATGGTCAATTTCTAACACAATGACCTAAATGTCAACTTTGGTGAAAATGGTCAATCCTTCATCCAATGACCAATCCATTGACCCAATTTGTTAACTTTTGACTAAAAAATCAACTTTGGCCAAAATAGTTAAACCTCGACCCAATGACCAACCTATTGACCCAATAGGTCAACTTTTGACCAAAAATCAATTTTGCTCAAAATATTCGATTTTTGATCTCTTGATCGCCTCATTGACCTAAATAGATCGAATTTTCACCAAAGACAACTTTGGTCAAAATTGTCGATCCTTAACCCAATGACCGACCCATTGACCCAATATGTCGACTTTGACCAAAAAGTCAATTTTGATTAAAATTGTCGATTTTTGACCTAATGACCAATTTTTACCCGATAAACCAATCTTGATCCAAAAAGTCGACTTTGGTCAAGATGGTTAATCTTTGACATAATGCCCAACCCATAGACCCAATAGGACATCTTTTGACCACAAAGTCAACTTTGGTCAAAATGATCAATCCTTGATCCAATGACCTACCCATTAGCCTAATAGGTCAACATTTGACCAAAAAGTCAATTTTGGTCAAAATAAAAAAAATTTTGAGCTAATGACCAATTATTGACCCAATAAGTCAATCTATGACTAAATAGTCAACTTTAGTCAAAATGGTCAATCCATGATCCAATGACAAACCCATAGACCCAATCGGTCAACTTTTGACCAAAAAGCCAATTTTGGTCAAAATAGTCAATTTTTGACCAAATGACCACCCATTGACCCATAGGTCAACTTTTGACAAAAAGTCAACTTTGGTCAAAATGGACAATGTTTGACCCAATGACCAACCCATTGACCCAATAGGTCATCTTTTGACCAAAAAAGTCATCTTTGGTAAAAAACGATCAACTTCTTGATCCAATTACCAACACATTGGCAAAATATGTCAACTTTTGACCAAAGAGTCAACTTTGGTCAAAATGGTCAATTTCTGACCCAATGACCTCCCCGTTGACCCAATGGGTTAACTTTTGACCAAAAATTCAATCTTGGTCAAAATAGTCGATTTTGACCTAATGATCAATTAATGACCAAATAAGTCGATCTCCGACCAAAAAGTTAATTTTTGTCAAAATAATCAATCCTTCACCCAATGACAAACACATTGACCCAACGGAATGACATTTGACCAAAAAGTCAATTTTGCTCAAAATAATCAAGTTTGACCTAATGACCACCCATTAACCCGATAAGTCAACTTTTGACCAAAAAGTCAACTTTGGTCAAAATGGTATGTATATATATATATATAAATAAATATTTATATAATATTATTTTTTATTTTAAATGTTTTAAGTATAGTATATTATTTATAAATATAATTTAATTATAAAAATATTTAATAATTAAATAAATTATAAATAAAAATATTGAGTCAATGGGTTTATCATTGGATGAGAAATTGACCATTTTAAACAAAGTTTACTTTTTGGTTAGAGATTAACTTATTGGGTCAATAATTGGTCATTAATTAAAAATTGACTTACTTTGACCAAAATTGGCTTTTTGGTCGAAAGTTGACTTTATTGGGTCAATGGTTTGTCATTGGATCAAGGATTAACCATTTTGACCAAAGTTAACTTTTTGGTCAGAGATTGACTTATTGGGTCATTAATTCAAAAATTGTTTATTTTGACCAAAATTGACTTTTTGGTTGAATGTTGACCTATTAAGCCAATCGGTTGGTCATTGGGTCAAGGATTGACCATTTTGACCAAAGTTGACTTTTTGGTCAAAAGATGACCTATTATGTCAATGGGTTGAGCATTAGGTCAAAGATAAATCATCTTGACCAAAGTTGACTTTTTGGTCAAAGATTGGTTTACTGGGTCAAAAATTGGTCATTAAGTCAAAATAGACTATTTTAATCAAAATTGACTGTTTAATCAAAAGTTGACCTATTGGGTCAATGAGTTGGTCATTGGGTTAAGGATTGACTATTTTGACCAAAGTTGTCTTTTGGTCAAAATTTAACCTATTTAGGTAAATGAAGTGGTCGATAGAGTAAAAAATTGACAATTTTGAGCAAAATTGACTTTTTGGTCAAAAGTTGACCTATTGGGTCAATAGGTTGGTCATTGGGTCAAAGATTAACCATTTTGGCCAAAGTTGACTTTTTAGCAAAAGGTTAACAAATTAGGTCAATTGGTTGGTCATTGGATGAAGGATTGAACATTTTCAACAAAGTTGACATTTATGTTATTGTGTCAAAAATTGACCATTTTGACCAAATTTGACTTTTGGTCAAAAGTTGACCTTTTGGGTCAATGAGGTGGTCATTAGGTCAAAAATTGACATTTTTTTCAAAAGTTGACATAATGGGTCAATAATTGGTAATTATGTCAAAATTTACTATTTTGACCAAAATTGACTTTTTAGTCAAAAGTTGATCTATTGGGTCAGTGGGTTGGTCATTGGGTCAAGGATTGACAATTATGACTAAAGTTGACTTTTTGGTCAAAAATTTACTTATTGGGTTAATAATTGGTCATTAGGTAAAAAATTATCTATTTTGACCAAAAAGTTGACTTTTTTGTCAAAATTTGACCAATTTGGCCAGCGGGTTGGTCATTGGGTCAAAAATTGACCATTTTGACCAAAGTTGACTTTTTGGTTTAAAGTTGCCTATTTAGTTTGGTCAATAGTTGACATATTGGGTCAATGGGTTGGTTATTGTGTCAAGGTATAACCATTTTGGCCAAAGTTGACTTTTTGGTCAAAAGATAACCTATTGGGTCAATGGGTTGGTCATTGGGTCGGAAATTGACCATTTTAACTAAAGTGGACTTATTGGTCAAAAGTTCACATATTGGGTCTTTTGTCATTTGGTCAAAAATTGACCATTTTGATCAAAGTTGACTATTTGATCAGAGATTGGCTTACTAGGTCAATTATTGGTCATTTAGTCAAAAATTGACTATTTTGACCAAAATTGAATTTTTTATCAAAGTTAACTCATTGGGTTAATGGGGTGGTCATTGGATCAGGAATTGTCCATTTTGACTAAAGATGACTTTTTGTCAAAAGTTGACCTACTGGGTCAATGGGTTGGTCATTGGGTCAAGGATAGACCATTTTTTCCAAAGTTGACTTTTTGGTCAGAGATTGGCTTACTGGGTTAATAATTGTTCATTAGGTAAAAAATTGACTATTTTGTCCAAAATTGATTTTTTGGTCAAACATTGACTCATCGGGTCAATGTGTTGGTCGTTAGGTCGAAAATTGATCATTTTGATCAAAGTTGACTTTTTGTTGAAGTTACCTATTGGGTCAATGGGTTGGTCATTGGGTCAAAGATTGATCATTTTGACCATAGTTGACTTTTTAGTCAAATATTGACTTATTGGGTCTAAAATTGGTCATTAGGTCAAAAATTAATTATTTTGACCAAAATTAAATTTTTGTTAAAAGTTTACCCATTGAGTCAACGGGGTGGCATTGGGTCAGAAATTGACCATTTTGACCAAAGTTGACTTTTTTGTCAAAAGTTGACCTATTTGGTAAATGAGTTGGTAATTGGGTCAAGATTTGACCATTTTGACTGAAGAAAACTTTTTTGTCAAAATTTGATATATTGGGTCAACGGGTAGGTCATTGGGTCAAACATTGACCATTTTGATCAAAGTTGACTTTTTGGTCAAAAGTTGACCTATTAGGTTAATGGGTGGTCATTAGGTCGAAAATTGACTATTTTGACCAAAATTGACTTTTGGTCGAAAGTTGTCACTGTTAGGTCGATGTGTTTTTCATTGGGTGAAGGATTGATTATTTTGACAAAAATTAACTTTTTGGTCAGAGATTAACTTATTTGCTCATTAATTGGTCATTAGGTCAAAAATTGACTATTAAATATTTTTATAATTGAATTATAATCATAAATAATATATTATAATTAAAAATTTTAAAATAAAAAATAATATTATATAAAATTATATATATATATATATATATATATATATATATATAAATTTATATATTTATATATACCTATATATATTTTTATTTATAATTTACTAAACTATTAAATATTTTTATAATTAAATTATATTTATAATAAATAAACAATACTTAAAACGTTTAAAATAAAAAAATAATTATAATATATATATATATATATATATATATATATATATATATATATATATATATATATATATATATATATATATATATATATATATATTATTTAACAATTAAATATTTTTATAATTAAATTATATTTATAAATAATATATTATACTTAAAATATTTAAAATTAAAAAATAATATTAAATAAATTTATATAAAATATATATATATATATATATATATATATATATATATATATATATATATATGTTATTTATAATTATGTTAACTATTAAATTTTTTTATAATTAAATTATATTTAAAAATAATATACTATACGTAAAATATTTAAAATAAAAAAATAATATTAAATAAATTTATACACACACACAACACACACACACACACACACACATATATATATATATATATATATATATATATATATATATATATATAGACATACCTATATATATTTTTATTTATTATTTTTTTAATTATTAAATATTTTTATAATTAAATTGTATTTATAAATAATATGCTATACTTAAAATATTTAAAATAAAAAAATAATATTATATATATATATATATATATATATATATATATATATATTTATTTATTTATTTATTAATAATTTATTTGACTATTAAATATTTTTGTAATTAAATTATATTTATAAATTATATACTATACTTAAAATATTTAAAATAAAAAATAATATTAAATATATATATATATATATATATATATATATATATATATATATATATATATATATATATATACACACACATATATATTTAATTATTTATAAATTATTTAACTATTAAAAATTTTTATAGTTAAATTATATTTATAAATAATAGAATATACTTAAAATATTGAAAATAAAAAAATATGAATATATAAATTCTAGCCTTAAAACATTTAAAATATAAAAAATAATTTTACGTAAATATAAATATATATATATATATATATATATATATATATACACATATATATATATTTATTTATAATTTATTTAACTTTTAAATATTTTTATAATTAAATTATATTTAAAAATAATATACTATACTTAAAATATTTAAAATAAAATAATAATATTATATAAATTTAGATATATATATATATATATATATATATATATATATATATATATATATATATATATATATATATACATTTTTTAACTATTAAATAATTTAATAATTAAATTATATTTATTAATAATATATTATACTTAAAATATGTAAAATAAAAAATTAATATTAAATAAATTTTTTTATATATATAAATATAAATTTATGTACCTTTATATATATATTTATTTATAATTTTTATAATTATTAAATATTTTTATAATTAAATTATATTTATAAATAATATACTATACCTACAATTTTTCAAATAAAAAAATAATATTAAATAAATTTTTTATATTTAAATATATATTTTTGTACCTCTATATATATTTTTTTATTTATAATTTTCTTAATTATTAAATATTTTTATAAATAAATTATATTTATAAATAATATACTATACTTAAAATATTTAAAATTAACAATAATATAAAATAAATTTTTATATAAATATATATATTTATATATATATAAAAGTATATATTTACATATACCTATTTATTTATTTTTATTTATAATTTATTTAACTATTAAATATTTTTATAATTAAATTATATTTATAAGTAATATTCTATACTTAAAATATTTGAAATAAAAAATAATATTATATAAATTTTTATATTTATAAATAAATATATATATTACTCGCTCACTTCCACATTGCCCACCGGTTCATTTATCGGTAAGGTAATTGATCCGCTAACTGGCTTGTTAGGCTTGGTTCATCGAGTAACCAAGTTGTGGCAGGTAAGCTCCCGCACCTTGCTTTAAAAATTTTAATTAACGTGGATAATATCGATGCCCCTTTCATTATCCCCAGCACTTAGACTTGATGTACTTGCCATCTCTTTTGTCGGATTCTATTTTATTTACATATATATATATATATATATATATATATATATATATATATATATATATATATATATATATATATATATATATATATTCTGTGATTATATCTATATGTCTCTCTATATAAAGTTTTGTTACATACACATATATATAAAAATATTTATTCTTAGACATATATATATATATATATATATATATATATTTTTATTTATACACATTTGTGTGTGTGTATAACAATCTTTATATATCCGATTTCTGTTCCTTTACGCTCAGTTGTTCCGTTTTCTGCTATCTGCCTTTTACCAGTTTGCTTGCTTATATATTTTCACATATTTCTATAACAATATACATTTTTATATATATATATATATATATATATATATATATATATATATATATATATATATATATAGTCATAGATTTATTTATATACAGGCATAATCTTTTATATATATATAGATATATGAAGTTGGTTTCACATCACCGTATTCGGCTAAAGGCTTTAAGGATTTTTAGCTACTTTTATTCGTGGAAGTTGGCATTGCTACTTATATTGTCAAAATCCACTATGGGGTGACAACTGGTTTATTTATGTGGCAAGAGTTAAAGTCGGTTTATTTATTGGGATTATTGCATAAATAACACTCACTTTCTACTGCTATCTATACAATTAGGATGGTGAAATAAACTTCAAGTGTTAGATATGTGAATTCATAAGATTTATGTGGTATTAATATAAATCTTCCATAATAAAAAAATACTTTGTTGCATAAAAATTTATAATGTCCGGGGGCAGAATAGTTTTGTGTAAAGAGGCATGTGCCTGCCGCTCATATGAGGATATGTTGAACTAAAAAAAAAATAAGTTCGAGGTTTTATTATGTCAAAGAGGTGAGTAAAAAAAGAAAACCTTTTGATCCATAACATGGCATGTGGAATTACTATTCATTGTGAGCCTAATGTTGTTTAAATCTGGGCATGTGATGTGTGCACGGAAATACAAAAATGGAGTATTTTATGCTCTTCAAAGTGGAGTAATATTGGATTAAAAGAAGCTCCATCTCCATCCACTATAAATCAATCATATCTATGTTGGATTTTCTTACGCAAGTATTATGCTTTACTAAATATAGCTTGTGCCCATTCATTGAAAGCCTTTATGTTTGGCTTGGTTTGAAGGATTTATACGAGCAAAATCAAAATGATAACGAAAATGGGAATTAAACATGAACTTCTTTATCATTGGAGTAATTCAGATGGCAGTTGGGAACTACTGTAAGCTTCTGCTGATGCATTGGTTGTGTTTTTTTTTTTTTTTTTTTTTTTTTTTTCGTTATTTTGTGTTTGTTATCCTATAGAATTGTTTTACCTTTAATTCACTATTACATTTTTTTCCTGATGAGGTTATGATTACATGCTTAAGCATGTGTCATGGATATCTTGGAAGGCCGACATGCGCAGGCAATCGGTATTCATGTCTCCATGATTTTCATCTAAGGTTTGTTATCCTCTTTAAGTGGTTTAATATGTCCAAGAAATAGTAGAAAATGCACCCGATAATTAAATTCACATAATTAGTGTTGATAGAATATGCAGGAAAAGAGGCAGACATAAGATAACATGGAAAGTTGTTTGAATGGTTTGCTTTGTATGAGATTAATACCTCAAACTAATTTACTTGTGATAAAAAAAATTCAATTTCACAAGGGTTGACCCTAAAATGCTGGAATAAGCCTGATGGCATTGTGACGATGATGATGATGGTGACACTTCTACATGTTTTGTTGTTCCTCTCTTCCTTCTTATTCCTTTCTCTTTAATCATATAGCCAAACCGAAGTGGTGCAATGGTGCATGTTCTATTATTCTTTTTTTTTACTCGACATAAACGTCCTTATGACATTGACAAATGCATTTGAATTTACTTTCCACATTCTGCTATAGATGCTGAGTTTTGGATGTCAGCTTATATAACTACAGTATGAAAAATTCTTTTCTGCCCGCAAATTACAGCAAACGAAGCTCAATGATATTTATTGTGTAGGTCACTCTTGTTAAGATATAATGA
Organism: Papilionanthe hookeriana x Papilionanthe teres; assembly: GCA_022702705.1. NCBI lineage: Eukaryota > Viridiplantae > Streptophyta > Magnoliopsida > Asparagales > Orchidaceae > Papilionanthe > Papilionanthe hookeriana x Papilionanthe teres. Next base: position 60,911,053 of record CM040436.1, read on the forward strand.
GATGCTATTTTTATATATTTATTTGTTTATTTTTTAATTATAATTGGATCTAGATAGTTTGATTATACAATATTATGCTAGTAATTGTAAAATTATTGAAAGCTGAATGGTTAACTTTTATTTAAGGCTTGAGAAAGTCACAAACATACCACACGATTCTTTAGTATTTACATATATAACACCTAAACTTTATTTCTTACATACACACCACCATTGCATTGCACAGCGTGACTATCATTTCATATACAGCTAGTCTAATTATCTATGCAGGTAAATTTCATAGATTAATTTGTCCAAAAGCCTAATTATCTTTGCAAAGAAATGTTCGTAACTCAGGAGATCTGAGTAACGTTTTTTGGATATGGTGGCTCTAATTCATATTTTACCTACCTTGGTATTTCATTATCATGTGGCTTTATTGATAAGCCTATTCTCAGAATTGGTTTTATGATAATGCTGTTAATGCTGCATGCTTTAAGTGAACATAACACATTTGCAAAATCCAAGAGCTTTGACGTCTTATTCATAAAAATCTGAAAATTAGGTGCTAGATATGTAGATAGATAAGAATTCTGTGGCATTCATGAAAATTTGCTTTCTTAGTGTTGTTTTTGGACTGATTGTTCATCTTTTGGAGACGACTCAAATGCTTTAAGGGCTGTTCAGTTTCGGTGGCCAAATAACCCTTGAATCCATTGGGATTTTGACATGAGTATACTTAATTCATACTTTCAAATCAACCCCTTAAAACACATATGCAACACTTACCGTCATATGCATACATATATGTGTACACGCAGGTTTCAAGATTCTTTCATTTGCACTTACACATATAATACTTGAAGGGGAAACTATTGCAATAAGCCTGTAAAAAACTTCATCGCCTCTTAAAAGCATGGAAAGCATATGAAAAGGCTGAAGTTTCTAAGAATAAATGTTTAGCTGAAAACATGTTCAACTGGTGGTTCTTATTCAAAATCAAACTGTATGAGAAAGTCTGATAGTAATTTTGATTTAATATTCAATTCAGCAAGTATATACCATAGTAAGTTTCCTATACTTGTAGCCATGCTGAATTTTACTGTCATACATCATTAAACCTATTCTTCAATCAACTCGTGGGGTTTTCACAAATATTTCTTATAGTATTATACAAACTGCATCAATTGTACCCATGTTGAGTGAAATTATGCCATCCTTATCTAAGTTACAACTTTACAATGTTTCTCAATCTTCTCAAGAACTTATTGACAAGTTAGTAAATAAGTCCTGTGGTTACCTTCTATGGTAGCCAACCTTATTATCTCTGTTGAATCCCAGGTTTCATTTAGATGCCTGAATTTGATTATTCAAGCCGTTGCCTGGAATCTTTAAACCATGCCACAATGGATTTTTTTAAACAAATATAAGTAACGAGCATGAAAAGTTTGTGATTGGGTGTTGAGCCTCCCATTTCGTTTGATATTAGGGGTGGTGATGTTATCGTGGAAAATCTGAAATGGCTTGGCATTTAATAGCTGGGTATGCAGTTTTCAAATGCATGATTTAATTTTTGGTTTTGATTCTGCAATTGGTCCTGTTTTGACATTTTGAATGGCTAAACTTCCATTCTGGTGATGCTTACGAATTTATTTATATAATACCTATCGTTTGCTCCTTCTTATTCAATTAGTTGTTTACTTTCTGATCCTCTATGGATGAGCTTTGGTAATATTGAAAAGTTCATAACCGATCTTAATGAAAGAGAGAAGGTAATTGCGCCATTTGTGTTGCTGCAAGGCAAAATAAGAAAAGAAATATTCTTAATCTTTGCTCTGGGACTCCTTAGTTAATGTTATATGTGCAGGTTCAGAAATTTTTCTTACACTATGTGACTCGAAACTATTTTTTCTTATTGTTTCTGAATTCCTATATTCCCCATGAAAGTATTTAAAAAGTACAAATAGCAAGTTTTTATATCAAGAGGGATGCTACTTCTACTCAATTCATTACTATTTAAACTGATGAAGCAGTTCCTAGAGGAGTGAATAAAAGAAAAAAAATGAATTTTCAAGCTTCCATTTATTTCTTGTGAAATTCTGACATGTGATATTGGTATAATATTACAAATTTGCTGAAGGATGATGAGATGATAAATCTATTATTTTTCTTCCTTGAAGCTTAATCACCCATGTAGTATAATTTTGGCTTGTTATTTAAGCAAGGTTGTTTTATGCTTAATGGCAAGGAAAACCTCTCAAGTCATGAGTTATGTTCAAAGCCATCCAGAAATTCCACATGATGGAGATATACGATTATTACCTGAAGTTGGATATATATATGTACAGATGTATATATACAGATTTCTTTTCTTAGTTTTTATTTTATTATGAAAGCATAGTTAGATAAAGTATGCAAATTATCTAGACATGCATGTCGAATATCAAAGTGGCTTATAAGTTGGAAAATGTGGGGTAAAGGCGATGATGCAAAAATTATTCTCAGCTTTTCTTTATAGCTGAAATCTTTTAACCAATAATCAATTAAAAATGCCCTTTTCACCATTTGAGTCGTTGGTGATTCTATCTCTGCCCTTAAAAGATTTGTGAACCAACAACAGATACTAAACTTCTAAAAGTTTTGACACTACATACATCTACTACACGGTTAGGAGTTCAGATACTACATACAGATACTACACTTCTAAAACTTCAGATACTACCTGTTGGTTCACTTATCAATTAAGTTAAAATTGCCCGATTCGAGAATGATTTGCTGGTGACTTTTAATTGATATTGATATATACGGACTTCAACCTAGACATCATAAGGCTTGGTAGATAACCAGAACCTTCTCTTAGCTTTACCTAGGAGTTACTTGTTGTGATTATATAAATGCCTTAACATGTGTTTTAAGTGCAGATAAAAAATGATGGGAATGCTTAACAGGTACGCATTTAAGTTTATTGCAATTTACATTTAGCAATTTATTAAATGTCTTACTTTCCTGTACTTAAAATGTATGAAAATGATTGAACCCAGCATGTTTAAACAACTCAAAATTTAATCACCAACAAAAATAAAAATGCAATTACAACTAAAATTAAAACGTCTCGTTGGATGATCTGGAATCCCTCGGATGATGTAACCCACGTGTTGCTAACGAGATTTCCCACGGTTTAAATGAAAGTGTGGAACTCATTCAGTTGAGTTTAGCAAATTCATTTGGACTAAGTGAATCCGATGAAAATAGCGGTGCCGGGATGACGGAACCGTGGGATCTTAATCGGTTCTGCTTAATCAACTTTAAGATTTGTTTTAATTAAAATACTAAGTCATCTCAATTTTCAATTTTTCTAAACCAAACCTCTTCTCTCATCTCTTGATTGCCACCTTCTAAAACTAAACCTCTGCAACAACAAGGAGCTTGGAGCACGGTGGGCAGCACGACTATCTTCATCAGCAAAACTTGTGTCTACACCAGTAAACTTTTCTTAGAATAAATAAACAAGCCATAGAAATTTGAGGTAGTTTGCCTAGTGCAACAAAAATCCTCATTTTTTTGTTAGGCATTTGCATAATCATATTATGCAAATTAAGCCCTAACTGGTCTTAGGACTCTAAGGTAGTTGTTTGGTACGATATAAACCCTCACATCTTCGAGGCTATTTGTATGATCATGCCATACGAATATAAGTCCTAATTAACTAAAATTGGCAGGATTGAAACATTAAGTAAACTCTCAAATTGAAGTCAAACAATAGGATAATCGGGAAGTCACCGAAGTTCACTTCGGGTCTGTGACATCTCCTACTTCTCTTCCTTTGGACTCTCAAAATAAATTGCTCCAAATTTGAGCTAATCCCTTTTGAAATTTCCAAAATTCAATTCTTTGAAAACCTTAAACTTTGAAAATCTTGAGAGCAAAACCACTGATCATTATCGAGAGTTTTCTTAAATGATTCCCGTCATTTAAGATGTATTTAACTATAGGGGCTTGCCCTTATAGGGAACTTTAAGTACCCAGGTAATAGAAAACCATGCTTAATTCCTTTATATTAAGCAGGGGATCTTGTCGGCTTATAAAATTGGTTCGCAGACCAAATGGATTTCACAAATCTTCTAGTTTATTTA
>CM040436.1:60917664-60997664 GCA_022702705.1 Papilionanthe hookeriana x Papilionanthe teres
ATATATATATATATATATATATATATATATATAATATTATTTTTTTTATTTTAAATGTTTTAGGTATAGTATATTATTTATAAATATAATTTAATTATAAAAATATTTAATAATTAAATTAATTATAAATAAAAATATTGGGTCAATGGGTTTGTCATTGGGTCAAGGATTGACCATTTTGACCAAAGTTCACTTTTTTGTCAGAGATTTACTTATTGGGTCAATAATTGGTCATTAATTCAAAAATTGACTATTTTGACAAAATTAGCTTTTTGGACAAAAGTTGACCTATTGGGTCAATGGGTTTGTCTTTGGATCAAGGATTGACCGTATTGATCAAAGTTAACTTTTTGGTCAGAGATTGACTTATTGGGTCATTAATTTAAAAATTATTTATTTTGACCAAAATTGACTTTTTGGTCAAATGTTGACCTATTAGGCCAATGGGTTGGTCATTGGGTAAGGATTGACCATTATGACCAAAGTTGACTTTTTGGTCAAAAGATGGCATATTGGTTCAATGGGTTGGGCATTAGGTCAGAGGTTGGTTTACTCGGTCAAAAATTGGTCATTAAGTCAAAATTGACTATTTGAATTAAAATTGACTTTTGGGTCAAAAGTTGACATATTGGGTCAATGAGTTGTTCATTGGGTTAAGGATTGACAATTTTGACCAAAGTTGTCTTTTGGTCAAAGTTTGACTATTTAGGTCAATTAGGCGGTTAGTATGTCAAAAATTGATAATTTTGAGCAAAATTGACTTTTTGGTCAAAATTTGACCTATTGGGTCAATAGGTTGGTTATTGGGTCAAGGATTAACCATTTTGGCCAAAGTTGACTTTTTAGTCAAAAGTTAACAAATTGGGTCAATTGGTTGGTCATTGGATGAATGATTGAACATTTTCACCAAAGTTGACATTTAGGTCATTGTGTAAGAAATTGACCATTTTGACTAAATTTGACTTTTGGTCAAAAGTTGACCTTTTGGGTCAATGAGGTGGTCATTAGGTCACAAATTGACAATTTTGACCAAAATTGACTTTTTTGTTCAAAAGTTGACCTAATAGATCAATAATTGGTAATTATGTCAAAAATTTTCTATTTTGACCAAAATTGACTTTTTAGCCAAAAGTCGATCTATTGGGTCAGTGGGTTGGTAATTGGGTCAAGGATTGACAATTATGACCAAAGTTGACTTTTTGGTCAAAGATTTACTTATTGGGTTAATAATTGGTCATTAGGTCAAAAATTGTATATTTTGACCAAAAAGTTGACTTTTTGGTCAAAATATAACAAATTTGCTAGCGGGTTGGTTATCGGGTCAAAAATTGACCATTTTGACCAAAGTTGACTTTTTTGTCAAAAGTTGACCTATTTGGTTAATGGGGGGTGATTAGGTCAAAATTTGACTATTTCCACCAAAATTGACTTTTTGGTCAAAGGTTGACATATTTGGTCAATGGGTTCGTTATTGGGTCAAGGTTTGACCATTTTGACCAAAGTTGACTTTTTGGTCAAAAGTTAACCTATTAGGTCAATGGGTTGGTCATTGGGTCAAGGATTGATAATTATGACCAAAGTTGACTTTTTGGTCAGAGATTTACTTATTGGGTCAATAATTGGTCATTAGATAACAAAATATCTATTTTGACTTAAAAAGTTGACTTTTCGGTAAAAATTTGACCAATTTAGTCAATGGGTTGATCATGGGTCAAAATTGACCATTTTGATCAAAGTTGACTTTTTGGTCAAAAGTTGACCTATTTGGTCAATCGGTGGTCATTAGGTCAAAAATTGACTATTTTGACCAAAATTGACTTTTTGGTCAAAATTTAACTTATTGGGCAATGTGTTTGTCATTCGGTCAATCATTGACCATTTTGTCCAAAGTTGACTTTTTGGTGAGAGATTGACTTATTGAGTCAATAAATGGTCATTAATTCAAAAAATTGACTATCTTGGTCATTAGGTCAAAAATTAATTATTTTGACCAAAATTAAATTTTTGGTCAAAAGTTAAGCCATTGGGTCAACGGGGAGGTCATTATGTCAAAAGTTGACCATTTGGACTAAAATTAACTTTTTTTGTCAAAAGTTGACATATTTTGGTCAAAAGTTGACTTATTGGTCAAAATATGACATATCATTTAAACAAAATTGACTATTTTGACCAAAGTTGATTTTTGGTAAAAAGTTGACCTATTTGGTCAATGAGTTGGTAATTGGGTCAAGAATTTACCATTTTGATCAAAGATGACTTTTTGGTCAAAAATAGACCTATTGGGTCAATGGGTTAGTCATTGGGTTAAAAATTGATCATTTTAACCAAAGTTGACTTTTTGGTCAAAAGTTGACCTATTTGGTTAATGAATTGGTATATTTATGTATACATACATAAATATATATATGTAAAAAATGGTAAGCACATGAAGTCTAAATATTATTTTTTTATTTTAAATGTTTTAAGTATAGTTTATTATTTATAAATATAATTTAATTATAAAAATATTTAATAATTAAGAAAATTAAAAATAAAAATATACATAGAGAGGTACATAAATATGTATTTATATATATAAAAAGTTTATTTAATATTTTTTTTATTTTAAATATTTTAAGTATAGTATATTATTTATAAATGTAATTTAATTATAAAAATATTTAATAACTAAAAAAATGATATTTAGATATATTTATTGATATATATATATATATATATATATATATATATATATATATATATATATATATATATATATATATATATATATATATATATATATATATAGTTATTTATAATAATATTATATATATATAGTTATAATAATATTATATATATATATGTATATATATATATATATATATATATATATATATATATATATATATATATATATATATATATATATATATATATATATATATATATATATATATATATTTATTTATTTATAATTTAACTAATTATTAAATAGTTTTTATAATTAAATAATTTTTATAAATAATATACCATACTTAAAATATTTATATATTTATATATACCTATATATATATATAAATATATATTTATAATTTATTTAATTATTACATATTTTTATAAATAAAGTATATTTATAAATAATATACTATACTTTAAATATTTAAAATAAAAAAATAATATTATATAAATTTGTATATACGTATTTATGTATATATATATAAATATATATTTATTTTTATATATAAATATATTTATTTATTTATTTACAATTTATTTAACTATTAAATATTTTTTTAATTAAATTATATTTATAAATAATATACTATACTTAAAAAATTTAAAATAACAATATATAAATAAAATAGTATATTATTTTTAAATATAATTTAATTATAAAAATATTTAATAGTTAACAAAAATATAAATAACTATATATATATATATATATATATATATATATATATATATATATATATATATATATATATAAAATATTTTTTAATTTAAATTTTTTAAGTATAGTATATTGTTTATAAATATAATTTATCTATAAAAATATACATATATATATATATATATATATATATATATATATATATATATATATATATATATATATATATATATATATATATATATATATATATATATATATATATATATATATATATTATTTATTTATTTATAATTTACATAACTATTAAATATTTGTATAATTAAAATATATTTATAAATAATAAACTATACTTAAAACATTTAAAATAAAGAAATAATTTTATATAAATATATATATATATATGCACACACACATATATATATAAATTCATTTGTAATTTATTTAACTATTGAATATTTTTATAGATAAATTATATTTATAAATAATATACTATACTTTAAAAATTTAAATTAAAAAATATATATATATATATATATATATATATATATATATATATATATATATATATATATATATATATATATATATATATATATATATATATATATATATATATAGTTATTTATATTTTTGTTAACTATTAAATATTTTTATAATTAAATTATATTTAAAAATAATATACTATACTTAAAATATTTAAATTAAAAAATAATATTTATAAAATTTATATATACATATATATGTATATATATATATATATATATATATATATATATATATATATATATATATATATATATATATATATATATTTATTTATTTATTTATATTTATATATACATATATTTATTTATTTATTTATAATTTATTTAACTATTAAATATTTTTATAATTAAATTATATTTATAAATAATATCCTATACTTAAAATGTTTAAAATAAAAGAATAATATTAAATAAATTTATATATATATATATATATATATATATATATATATATATATATATATATATATATATATATATATATATTTATAAATATATATATTACTTGCTCACTTCCACATTGCCCAACGGTTCATTTATCTAAAAGGTAATAGATCCGATAACCGGCTTGCTAGGCTTGGTTCGTTGAGTAACTAAATTATGGCAGGTAAGCTCCGTGCCCCTTGCCTTAAAAATTTTAATTAACGGGGATAATATCGATGCCCCTTTCATTCGCCCCGACACTTAGACTTCATGTGCTTGTCATCTCTTTCGTTGGATTCTCTTTTATTTACATACATATATATATATTTATATATATATATATATATATATATATATATTTTTTTTAAAAAAAAAAAAAAAGGAGCGAACAGTGGCTCCTTACATGTTAAAATAAAAATGTAGTACGTAAGAAGTAAGAGTACCACCTAGGACCCCTATGATTCTCACCCAGTAACAAAAAACCCATTCAAAGAGATACAAAAGAGATAACACAAAATACTGGGGAGAGAGTGTGTGGAAAAGCTTCCACCAAGAACAGCAGAATGGGCTAAAGAGAATTGGCATTAACCAGTCTAAGATGTGGAAGGCTCAGCATATCTCCAGCAATAATCAACTTTAACTCAGGTGTGGGGGTGGTAGATACCCTCACCTGCTGAGAAGTTGCACCCTTATTTGCCAACCAGTGTGCAGCTTTGTTACCTTCTCTAAAAATTGAAGAGAAAATAGTTTGGGGAGATGTGATCTGATGAATCTGGCAGGTCCAATAATTGTGCCTCCAAGAGGAAGCACTCACCTGGTGTAAGCTGTGGACAAGAGCAGTAGAATCAACTTCAATCCAGAGGTTTGACCAATGTGCGAGTGGGCAAGCTGCAGTGGCATAAAGGACTCGCAATGTATTCAGCTTCCAGAGCATCCATAGCTAGAACTGGAGCATGGAAATAGAGAAGGCATTGACCAAGGGAGTTCCTGAAGATGCCACCAACACCTGCTCTCTCATTTGAGAAACTGCCATCAGTGTTAATTTTGATGATTGGTTTAGTGGGGGGAAGCCATCTGACCAACATGACCTTTGGGGTAGGAGTAGCAGTGGTAGGGAGATCCATATTTAAAATATTGGTGAATCTTTTGTAACTAATAATTTTATGTAAATAAGCTTTGCAGTTTTTCACCACCTTGGTAGTAGTGGCAGCAATGCCATTGAACTTAGCACTATTCCTAGCCATCCACATAAACCGGATGACAATGAGGTGGATGACTTGAATTTTCTCGATTATTCCCCTCCAACCGTAAACCGCTAAACTCTTCCCAGATGGCAATTCTTAATTTGCCTCGTCGACGTAAAGCCGTCGCTAAACAGATATAGAGAAAGGACAGTGGAAGTACAAATGTGGAATTGATTCTTCATTAGAATTGCATAAGACACATTTGGAAGGGCCTCTGAGTCCTTTAAGCTTCAGAATGTCATCAGTGGGGATTAATTTATGGAGGGTTCTCCAACATAGGAAGGCCATGGAGGGGGACAAAAACTGATTCCATACAGCAAGATGCCAAGGTACAGGGGTCCACTGGTATAGGGTATTATAAAAAACTTTGGAGGTACTCTGATGTTGATGTATGGGCCTGCAAATGGAGTCAGGGACAGCTCTATTAAATTTGATGGTAGAAATCAGTGAAGCAGATTGATCTTGGAGAATGGCTTTAAGGTGGGGAATGGACCAATTATGCCCATCCCAGAAATCAGAGACTTTGGATGAGTGCTCAATGTGTGGGCCTTTAGCAACCAACCAATCTTTAGGACACCAATTGTCAAGCCAGAAGTTGATTTCACCCCTACCCAGGTTCCAGATATATAAGTCCTCTGCAGTCTTTCTAACATTAAGCGAGCTTGGCCCAAGTTCGGAATCCCCAGCTTTTCTTTCCACCTGGGAGGGGTGTACAGATCTGCAGTATTTCCCCATCATGTACATTGCCCATAGTGAGGTTTGAGCTCTGAAGTGTATCCAAAGTTTACAAAAGTTCACTTGCTGGATGTGTGGGAGGCCTTTCAATCCCAAGCCACCTGCAGCAGTTGGTTTGGCAACAGTTTGCCAAGAGGTCCAGTGGGGTTGCTTTGTCTGGCCAGCCCAAAGAAACCTGTTAAATGCCCTCTCCATCTGAAGTTGGGTGCTTTTCTTCATGGTGACCATTTGGAGAAGGTAAGAAGGGAAGGTGGTCAGGATACTCTTTAGCAAAGTGATCCTACCTCCATTAGATAGAAAAGAGCCGGTCCAACTCGCTGAGTTGGGAGTTGATTTTGACCATGATATCATCAAAATGTATCCGTTTGGATCCGCCCGAGTGAGGTATGCTCCAAGGTATTTAAGAGGGGGGAAACACTTTGGAATCCAAGTGTAGTTCAAAATCCATTGCTTGATTGGGCTAGTCGTCAAATTAGAGAAAATCGGTTGACATTTATCGGTGTTAAACACCATACCCGATTGTTGTTGAAAGGAGTCCAGCAATCGTTCGACTTTCTTAACAGCAGATTTAGTGAGCACCGGAAAACACCATGATATCATCGAGCATACATCGAGGTGAGAAATGGAGATATTAGATCCGTGGTGGAACCTTGCATAGGATTTGTTCAAGCACCTCATGATCAACCATCCCGGAGAAATAGTCCACTCGCAAGGATGAAGATAGTGGGAGATAAAGGGTCTCCTCTGTCGTAGTCCTCTAGTAGCTTTGAACTTGCCTCTAGCAGACCCATTAATTAGAATAGAGTGTTCATTGGAATTTAGCCACCTTGAGATGAAATTACAGAAGTGATGGTTGAATCCCCTAGCAGTCATTACTTCAATGATGAAGTCCCAATTTATAGTATCATATGCTTTTTGGATGTCAAGCTTATAAATCAGATTGCCCCCCCTATGGGCTTTGTTTAGATCCAATAAGAGTTCTTGAGCAAGCAAAACATTATCGCAATCGCCTCGCCTTTAACAAATGCAGATTGATTCAAGCTGATAATCTTATCCAAGTGAGGTTGTAGTCTCCCCACCATAATTTTGCTGATTACTTTGCTGATCACAGAGGTAAGACTGATAGGTCTATAATGTTCCCACCTTTGCAAAGTAGAGGTTTTTGGAATCAACACCATGCTAGAGGCACAGAAATAACTAGGCAAAGGTTGGCCCTGGAAGAAACTTTGGACTGCAGCTACAACATCATCCCCCACCAGATTCCACTCCTTCTTGTAAAAGTCAGCAGTGTACCCATCAGGGCCTGCAGTTTTAGAGGAGTCAATAGAATTTACAGCCATCCAGATCTCCCGAGCCGAGGGTATATCTCGTGAGATGTAGATTGCCTGGTGTATTGGAAATTCTCATGGAACAAGGAACTATCAATAGATTTTCTCGCACAAGGGGTTGTGATTTAGGAGTCCTTCAAAATATGAGACAAGCATCCGTACCAATCTCATTGTCTTCAAGCAGCCTTTCTCCCCTCGAATTGAAAAGATGGAGTGAATGGTGTTGCATTTTCTTCTATATTTGATGCGGGCATGATAAAATCGGGTATTTCTATCCCCATGGAGAAAATGGTTAAAGGCAGACTTTCCGTATAAGATATTGATCCAGCTTTTTCGTGGCCGTGAGGAGATTCAATTGTGCAAGTATAGAAACTTTCTTCGAGTTCAATTCCAGCCTCAACGAGCAGCTTCCACTCGGTTAGTTCCTTCTCGCCTTCTTTAACAAAGAATGTAAAAATCCCCAATAGATGTCCAGCTTCCATTTTCTAAGGGCTTTGCTTAAATTTTTTTGCAAGCATGCAAAGTTTTAATAAGGGATCCGACCGGTCCTCACAAAGCCGCTTATCCTTCACCACATTGTGAAACCCCTCAAAAGTGGACCAAACATTTAGGTATCCGAATGGAGGAGGAGTATTGGAGCAGCTAGGAGAAGTTATAGAGATAAGGAGGGGCCCGTGATCGGATCCGTAAAAATTTAGATGGGTAACATATGTTTGGAGCCAATTAGCAAGCCATTCATTATTCACCAGGACCCCGTCAAGTCTCTCCCGCATATTTCCCCTCTTCCAAGTGAACTCGAGCCTCTAAAACCAATATCAAAGAGATTAGCAAGCAGTGATGTTATCAATGAACCTAGTCATATCCGACGACTCGGGAGACCCGCCACCTTTCTTCTCACCGGTAAACCCAATCGTCGTTAAAATCCCCTCCCACTAACCAAGGTGAATGCAAGTGGGTACTGATCTCTTGAAGCTGGTCCCAAAGCAATTTTTTATCATCCCTATTGCAGCCACCATAGACAAAAGTTGCAGTGCCTGCTCTCCCATTAATCTGAAATGAAGAATGAATGAATTGGCTATTATCAATGAGAACAGTCCAGGAAACCTCTTTTCTGCAGAAAACCCAAATTTTATTATTGCAATTTGCATAATGAGTGAATCCATGTAATTTGCTAATTATCTTCTGGGGAGACTTGTGAACCAAGGGTTCCAAGATTGAAATACACCAAAGTTTATATTTTTTATTAAGGTACAGGAGCCTTTTGAAAGTTAGGGGATTAGCAATCCCTCTGATGTTCCAAATTAGGAAATTAATCATATGTTAGGTAGGGGGGTGAGTGAGGACTGAGAAGTAGATCTAGATCTGCCCCTAGTTACGAACTGCCGCCCGCTCCCCCACCGATGAGGAGTACCCGGCTTCGTACTTCGCAGAGAGCCTTTTTTCTCGTTTCTTGGAGATCTGGGTAAACCATTTTCCTTCCACATCTGACTGCATCTGGTTAACTTCAACTTGATTTGGGACCTGTGGGTCATTAATCTGCTCAAAAGATGGAGTGGATGTAATTATTCTAACTTCCAAGTCTTCCCTTCTGCACCAGTCAGAAGAAGCTCTGGCAGCAGTAGGGGAGGCAGAATCATCCTCAGACAAGGAGGGGGAAGCAGATTTAATTGGGACATTACCTACAACAGTGTTAGAAGAAGGGATTGGAGCCTGTAGAGGAGGAATACCAGTAGAAGCTGGGGGTAAATCAGCAGGCCTGGAGGCCCCTGCAGCTTGTTGTGCAAGGGGTGGGGTGTCGACCGTGGCTTTGCTGCACTCCGAACCTTCCGCTTGGAGGGTGGAGTCCGAAGCATCTCTCATTGGTGTGTCCAAACATTTTGCAATGAGAGCAGAAGTAAGGCTTTTGTTGCATGATAACTTCTTGCCATTGTCCTTCACTAGCTGACCCAATCCAAATCTTGTGGATCTCAGGCAAAGTAATATCTCTTTCCACTTGAATTCTAGCCGCTTCGAGTTTAGCCTTATTTAGAGTTTCGAGCATCAAGTCGTAGGGGTGTGCCAAGGATCTCCCAATTTGGAATAATGTCGTTTGATTGAAATATCTATATGGAAGTTTTGGTAATTTGAACCAAATAGGGACAATAGGTGGGTCTTTGCTAGGGTCAAAATCGGGGGTCCACTTTATGATTTTCATTTCCACCCCGACTATACTAACCACTTGTTTAGCAAACAAGAGTGCATAGTCCTCTTCATCGGAAAAATTGATTAGCAAATGCCTCCCATCTAATAAGTTTCAATTTTCCAATTGCCTTTGAAATTAAGGGAAGTAAAGAAATTTCTCACAGATTCCATTTTAGGGTGTCCCAGCATGAATTTGCCAATCAATGTGAGTTTCACCTCATCATCCAAAGCAGATAACTCTTCATCAGTGAAGATTACAGCAGGGCAACCTTCTTTTACCTCAAGAGGGTGGATGAAAGGGCAGGAGAGTTTCCCAGCAGCAGCCTCATGAAGATTTTGGGGGAAAATAAGTTTAGAGGGATCAGAGGTAGAAGGAGCATTTCCTACCACTCCAAAGATAAGTGGCTTTGGCCCGGTTTATGTTGGTTTCCGGATCTATAGGACGTGCCATTAGGGAGAAACCCAGAAAATCCCAACTAGCAGAAACAGAAATTGACACCAGGTAAAAGAAACCAGAAAAACCAGTAAAACAGGATGGCCTCAGCAACAAGGGGAACCTTTGCAGCCAAGCACAGCAGGAGATGTTTCTCAGAACTCCAGCAATGGAACAGTATAATTCAAATGAACAGTAGCCCGGGAAAACTCAGACAACCAGAAGTAAAGCCAAGGGTCAACAGCACTCTTTACTAGAGGCCAGAGAAGGAGAAACCAAGACTGAGAACCCACCTGAGAGCTCACCTGAGGCTTAGCCGCCGGCTGGGTCATGGCTGGAACCCTAGCAGAGCAAGAACCTTGCCAGCCGCCATCATTATATATATATATATATATATATATATATATATATATATATATATATATATATTTCTATGATTATATCTATATGTCTTTCTATATAAATATTTATTCTTAGACTTATATATATATATATATATATATATATATATATATATATATATATATATATATATATATATATATATATATATATATACATGTGTGTGTGTATAACAATCTTTATATATCTGGTTTCTGTTCCTTCATGCTCAGTTGTTCCGTTTTCTGCTATCTGCCTTTTACCGGTTTGCTTGCTTATATATTTTTACATATTTCTATAATTATACACACACACACACACACACACACACACACACACACACACACACACATATATATATATATATATATATATATATATATATATATATATATATATAGTTCTATATTTATATATATACCTATGTATTTGAGATCCAAGTTATATGGTGTAGCTAATTATTGCTGGAGGAAGGTTTTAGGTGGTATTTTCACACTTCCGGCTTCCCCCCTCTCTGCTGTTGGTTTAGGTGGCTTCCAGGCCTCTTCTTTCTTCCCTTATATATATATAAGGCATCTTCTTGCTTCCCTTTTATATATATATACACATGCACACATGTATTTTTAGCTTTTAACTTCTTTTTGCTGGAACTGTCTTTGGAAACTTTGTTTTGCTTGGGGTCATGTTGACTAGTTCACCTTCTGGGAGGTTATATTGTTGGGTTGGATGAGCCTTGCTTATTGCTCTTGTTTTCATTAAGACCTTATATTTCAATTAATTCAAACACTTATAGAATGATTCCGCACTTACATATATTTGTTCTGACTTAATTCTGCTACGATTTGGTTCCCTGAGCTGTCTCCGGTGGCTATTTTGTTTGTTTTCTTTTCAGGTCCGCTCTACGTGACTTCTTTTCAGCGCATCGCATTTACAGTACATTGCTGTGGCCCCATCGTCTTTGTTCCTTTAGCTAACAAGTTCTTCTACCTTGCGGCAACGAAGTTCTCTGGGCTATTCTGTTTTTGCTATGCCTGGTTAGAGTTTACTGGTTGTTGTGTGTTTTTTCTTTTTTGCATCGCGTCGAGTTGCTCTTTCGAAGGAGGAACCGTTATGGGTGCGGTACTGTGTTGTTTTGTTTAGTTATAGTTAGGGATCCTCCTTCCCTCCTCTTTTTCTACCTGTTTTTCCTGTTTCAACACGAAAGGAGCCACTAGTAGCTCTTTCTTTATATATATATATATATATATATATATATATATATATATATATATATATATATATATATATATATTTAATTATTAAATATTTTTATAATTAAATTTTATTTATAAATAATATACTTTACTAAAAATTTTTAAATTAAAAAAATTCCATTATATATATATATATAAATTTATGTATATATATATGTGTGTGTGTGATATATATATATATATATATATATATATATATATATATATATATATATATATATATATATACATACATACATACATAAATTTACATATATATATTTATGTATGTATACATAAATATACCAATTAATTAACCAAATAGGTCAACTTTTGACCAAAAGAGTCAACTTTGGTTAAAATGGTCAATTTTTAACCCAATAACCAACCCATTAACCCAATAGGTCTACTTTTGACCAAAAAGTCATCTTTGATCAAAATGGTAAATTCTTGACCCAATTACCAACTCATTGACCAAATAGGTCAACTTTTGACTAAAAGTCAACTTTGGTCAAAATAGTCAATATCTGAACCAATGACCACCCCGTTGACCCAATATGTTAACTTTTGACCAAAAATTCAATTTTGGTCAAAATAGGTCAACTTTTTACCAAAAAGTAATCTTTGGTCAAAATGGCCAATTTCTGACCCAATGACCACCCCATTGACCCAAAGACCAACTCATTGAACCAATATGTCGGTTTTTGGCCAAAAAGTAATTGGTCAAAATTGTTAATTTTAGATCTAATGACCAATTATTCACTCAATAAGTTAATCTCTGACCAAAAAGTCAACTTTGGTCAAAATATTCAATCCTTAACCCAATGACAAACCCATTGACCCAATAGGTCAACTTTTGACCAAATAGTCAATTTTGGTCAATATAGTCAATTTTTGCATGAATGACCACCATTTGACCAAATAAGTCAACTTTTGACCAAAAAGTCAACTTTGGTCGAATGATAAGTCATATTTTGACCAATAAGTCAACTTTTGACCAAAATATGTCAACTTTTGACCAAAAAAGTTAATTTTAGTCAAAATAGTCAACTTCTGACTTAATGACCTCCCGTTGACCTAGATAGCTCAACTTTTAACCAAAAATTTAATTTTGGTCAAAATAATTAATTTTTGACCTAATGACCAAGATAATCAATTTTTGAATTAATGACCGATTATTGATCCAATAAGTCGATCTCCGACCAAAAAGTCAACTTTGGACAAAATGGTCGATGATTGATCTAATGACAAACCCATTGCCCAATAAGTTAAATTTTGACCAAAAAGTCAATTTTGGTCAAAATAGTCAATTTTGGTCAAAATAGTCAATTTTTGACCTAATGACCACCCATTGACCAAATTGGTTAACTTTTGACCAAAAAGTCAACTTTGGTCAAAATGGTCAATTTTTGACCCAATGATCAACCCATTGACTAAATTGGTCAAATTTTGACCGAAAAGTCAACTTTTTAGATCAAAATAGATAATTTTTTATCTAATGACCAATTATTGACCCAATAAGTAAATCTCTGACCAAAAAGTCAACTTTGGTCATAATTATCAATCATTGACCCAATGACCAACCCATTGACCCAATAGATTAACTTTTGATCAAAAAGTCAACTTTGGTCAAAATGGTCAAACCTTGACCCAATAACCAACCTATTGACCCAATATGTCAACCTTTAACCAAAAAGTCAATTTTGGTCAAAATAGTCAAAGCTTGACCTAATGACCCCCCATTAACCAAATAGGTCAACTTTTGACAAAAAAGTCAACTTTGGCCAAATTGGTCAATTTTTGACCTAATGACCAACCGCTAGCCAAATTGGTCATATTTTGACCAAAAAGTCAACTTTTTAGTCAAAATATACAATTTTTTACCTAATGACCAATTATTAACCCAATAAGTAAATCTTTGACCAAAAAGTCAACTTTGGTCATAATTATCAATCCTTCACCCAATAACCAACCCACTGACCCAATAGATCGACTTTTGACTAAAAAGTCAATTTTGGTCAAAATAGTAAATTTTTGACATAATTATCAATTATTGATCCATTAGGTCAACTTTTGAACAAAAAAGTCAATTTTGGTCAAATTTGTCAATTTTTGACCTAATGACCACCTCATTGACCCAAAAGGTCAACTTTTGACCAAAAGTCAAATTGGTCAAAATGGTCAATTTCTTACACAACGACCTAAATGTCAACTTTGGTGAAAATGTTCAATCCTTCATCCAATGACCAACCAATCGACCCAATTTGTTAACTTTTGACTAAAAAGTCAACTTTGGCCAAAACGGTTAATCCTTGACCCAATAACCAACCTATTGGCCTAATAGGTCAACTTTTGACCAAAAAGTCAATTTTGCTCAAAATTGTCAATTTTTGACCTATTGACCGCCTCATTGACCTAAATAGGTCAAACTTTGACCAAAAGACAACTTTGGTCAAAATTGTCAATCCTTAACCCAATGACCAACTCATTGACCCAATATGTCGACTTTTGACCCAAAAGTCGATTTTGATTGAAATAATCGATTTTGACTTAATGACCAATTTTTCGACCGAGTAAACCAATCTCGACCATAAAGTCAACTTTGGTCAAGATGGTTAATCTTTGACCTAATGCCCAACCCATTGACCCAATAGGTCATCTTTTGACCAAAAAGTCAACTTTGGTCAAAATGGTCAATCCTTGACCCAATGACCAACCCATTGGCCTAATAGGTCAGCATTTGACCAAAAAGTCAATTTTGGTCAAAATAAATAATTTTTGAATTAATGACCCAACAAGTCAATCTCTGACCAAAAAGTTAACTTTGATCGAAATGGTCGATCCTCGATCCAATGACAAACCCATTGACCTAATAGATCGACTTTTGACCAAAAAATCAATTTTGGTCAAAATAGTCGATTTTTTATTTAATGACCAATTATTGACCCGATAAGTTAATCTCGGACAAAAAAGTGAACTTTGGTCAAAATGATCGATCCTTGACCCAATGATAAACCCATTGACCCAATATTTTTATTTATAATTTATTTAATTATTAAATATTTTTATAATTAAATTATATTTATAAATAATATACTATACTTAAAAAATTTAAAATAAAAAAATAATATTATATATATATATATATATTTATTTATATATACATATATTTATATTTTTATTTATAATTTATTTAACTATTAAATATTTTTATATTTAAATTATATTTATAAATAATATACTACACATAAAATATTTAAAATAAAAAAATAATATTATATATATATATATATATATATACTATATATATTTACTTATTTATAATTTTTTTAACTATTAAATATTTTTATAATTAAATTATATTTAAAAATAATATATTATACTTAAAATATTTAATATAAAAAAATAATACTATATAAATTTTTATATATATATATATATATATATATATATATATATATATATATATATATATATATTTATATCTACATATATATATATATATATATTATTGATCTCATTTTACAATGAGTCAATAATCTTATGACCTAAAAAGTCAACTTTGGTCAAATTGGTCAAACCAGACCTAATGACATACCCTGTTGACCCCATAGGTTAATCATATGACCTAAAAAGTCTACTTTTGTCAAACTGGTCAAACCAGACCTATTGACCTACCCTGTTGACCCCATAGGTCAACCTTATGACCTAAAAAGTCAACTTTGGTCAAATTGGTCAAACCAGACCTAATGACCTACCCTGTTGACCCCATAGGTCAACCTTATGACCTAAAAAGTCAACTTTGGTCAAATTGGTCAAACCATACCTAATGACCTACGCTGTTGACCCCATAGGTCAACCTTATGACCTAAAAGCCAACTTTGGTCAAATTGGTCAAACTAGACCTAATGACCTACCCTGTTGACCCCACAGGTCAACCTTATGACCTAAAAAGTCAACTTTGGTTAAATTGGTCAAACCAGACCTAATGACTTATACTGTTGACCCCATAGGTCAACCTTATGACCTAAAAGTCAACTTTGGTCAAATTGGTCAAACCAGACCTAATGACCTACCCTTTTGACCCCATAGGTCAACCTTATGACCTAAAAAGTCAACTTTGGTCAAACTGGTCAAACCAGACCTAATGACCTACCCTGTTGACCCCATAGGTCAACCTTTTGACCTAAAAAGTCAACTTTGGTCAAATTGGTCAAATCAGACCTAATGATCTACCCTGTTGACCCCATAGGTCAACCTTATGACCTAAAAAGTCAACTTTTGTCAAACTGGTTAAACCAGACGTAATGACCTATCCTATTGACCCCATAGGTCAACCTTATGACCTAAAAAGTCAACTTTGGTCAAACTGGTCAAACCAGACCTAATGACCTACCCTGTTGACCCCATAGGTCAACCTTATGACCTAAAAAGTCAACTTTGGTCAAACTGGTCAAACCAGACCTATTGACCTACCCTGTTGACCCCATAAGTCAACCTTATGACCTAAAAAGTCAACTTTTGTCAAATTGGTCAAACCAGACCTAATGACCTACCCTGTTGACCCCATAGGTCAACCTTATGACCTAAAAAGTTAACTTTAGTCAAATTGGTCAAACCAGACCTAATGACCTACCCTGTTGACCCCATAGGTCAACCTTATGACCTAAAAAGTCAACTTTGGTCAAATTGGTCAAACCAGACCCAATGACCTACCCTGTTGACCCCATAGGTCAACCTTATGACCTAAAAGCCAACTTTGGTCAAATTGGTCAAACCAGACCTAATGACCTACCCTGTTGACCCCATAGGTCAACCTTATGACCTAAAAAGTCAACTGTGGTCAAAATGGTCAAACCAGACCCAATGACCAATCCTGTTGACCCATAAGTCAACCCTTTCACCCAATGACACATTTAAAACCCCACAATGACAAAATCACAAGTACTTGGACATTTTAAAATTAAATTGATCAATTTGGCTGACTTAGGTCAACCTGAGTCAAAATTGGTCAATACCTATCTATTTTGATTAAAATAGATAAAAATGAAATAAAAACAACAAAATTAATGAAATAATTAATTTCAAAATTATTTTGATTAATTAAAATGATTAATGATTTAATTTTCAATATTTTAATTAAATGACATAATTAATTAAAATGAAAATTAAATTAAAATCATAAAATGACAAAAATGATAAAATTAATCAATTAATTAAATTGAAATTATTTTCAATTAATAAATTGATTAATAAAATATTTTCAAACAATTTTAATTAATAAAATAATTAATTAAAATGGGAAATTTAAAAGAAATGAAATGAAATATAGCCTTCTCATAATTAATTAGGCTAAACTCATCTTAAGGCTTAATTAACACATAATTAAGCCCACATTAAGACCACTTAGCCATGGGTTAATATCCATCATGATGCATGGGGTGAGGTGTCACTCTCTCCTTCACCCTAAGCTTCATTTAGCCATGAGGTGGACGACCAACATGAGGCCTCACCTCCCACCTCCCAAGCCACCCAATTGAAGGAAAACCATACATGAAACCCCCCCTTACCATGGTTAGAAGCAATGATGAGTGATAAGCTTGTGTGTCACCATTTGCCAAGCTTAAGAGATTATGTGTAAGCTCCCTAAGAAGAGTAAAGGCAGCTCACCATGCACCTCTTACATGAGCCAATGGGTGAGAGACAAAACAATGGAAATCATCATGGCAAACTTAGGGAGAAGCATCAATGCCTATCTTCAACCAATTTCTTCACCCAATGGGCTGATAGAGGAGGTAACTACTCCCCTAGAACATCATAAGTTAAGCCATAACTTCCCCTTGCTATAAATAGGACCCCAAGGCCGAACCTAGCAAGAAGAAGAAAAAAATTTAGTGAAAACTATAGGCTGCCCAAATCCACTTGCGCCCAACATAAAAAGTCTTCCTAAGAGTCTTAGCAATTTTTTAGGATCAAATCCAAGCCATAGTTTGAGCCTATTTGAGCCAATTTGACCAAATTTCAAAAACAGCCCCAAATTAGGTACTTCTTCAAAATTACTCCCTAAGCCCGACTTCTGGATCAAATTGCTGCAGCAATAACCTTCCATTGGAGTCCTAGAAGGCAACCATAAGGTCTGATCTAGCTTGATTTGCTTGTGGCAAAGGTATGAAATTTTTCTTTACAAAATAAATCGTATTTTCGACATATCATGTGTTATACTAGCCCAGAAGTGTATCATCACCGTATGGATGGATACTTCTCATCCAGATGATCATTTAAAAAAAATCACTCAATTTCATCAAGAAATGAGTGAGATATTGATGTTTGAAGTTTAATGGCTCGAGAATTTTCGGATTTTTGGCCGAATTTTCTCCGCCGTCCGATCCCGCGCTTTAGGAATGGACGGCGTTGATCTCTCTCCCACGGTGTCCCCTATTCGGCCGCCAGCAGCGGATCCTCCCGCTCGTTCGATGCGTACGAGGACATGCGTCGAACGGCGGTGAGTTTGGCGGCAGGATTTAATAAAAAAATACATTAAATCCTTAAAAACTTCAAATATTCATATCTTTTGATCCAGAGGTCATAAAAATAAAATAAAAATACCTCTGGAAAGCTCTTGAAGAGGAGAAAATTATGAGACCAAAATATTAATTTTAATCTTAGTATTTAATTTTTAATTAATTAAATACTCTCTGGAGTATTTTAATTATTAAAAATTATTTATAAATTAAAAAATTATGAAACTTTAAGGCATTTATCTTTATTTTCTTAGGAACCTTCCATTATTTTTCCAAGGACAGAAAACATGCCTAGGACACTTTTCTTTCATTTTCAAGTTTCTTTATAATTATTTCAAATAATAATTATAAAAATTGAAAATTAAGGAAAATAAGAATGCAAATGGCTAGAAATGATAGGGCAACAGACAATAACCCTAAGAAAATTATTTCTAAGTCATAGAAATCATTTTGAATGGTATTTTGAATTTTAGGGTTAAAATCCTTTATTAATTAAATAATTTTAATCCTAAAATAACCCTTTATAAATTTAACCTATTTTCATCAACAATCAAAGTTTGAAAATGGTTCTAGTCTATGATAGACTAATGAGAAACTTCACTTAAGTCTAAAATGACCAAATTGGACTTAACTAAATTTAAAATAATATTTAAATCCATTAAACCTTACTTAAATTAGGTTTAATATAAAAATTAAATCTTAATTAAGTTTAAAGACATATTAAACTTAATTAATCAAAATTAAACTTATTAATTAAGTTTAAAGACATAATAAACTTAATTAACCCATTAAACATTACTTAAATTAGGTTTAATATAAAAATTAAATCTTAATTAAGTTTAAAGACATATTAAACTTAATTAATCAAAATTAAACTTTTTAATTAAGTTTAAAGACATAATAAACTTAATTAACTCATTAAACCTTACTTAAATTAGGTTTAATATAAAAATTAAATCCTAATTAAGTTTAAAGACATATTAAACTTAATTAATCAAAATTAAACTTATTAATTAAGTTTAAAGACATAATAAACTTAATAAACCCATTAAACCTTACTTAAATTAGGTTTAATATAAAAATTAAATCTTAATAAAGTTTAAAAACATATTAAACTTAATTAATCAAAATTAAACTTTTTAATTAAGTTTAATGACATAATAAACTTAATAAACTCATTAAACCTTACTTAAATTAGGTTTAATATAAAAATTAAATCTTAATTAAGTTTAAAGACATATTAAACTTAATTAATCAAAATTAAACTTATTAATTAAGTTTAAAGATATAATAAACTTAATTAAACCCATTAAACCTTACTTAAATTATGTTTAATATAAAAATTAAATCTTAATTAAGTTTAAAGACATATTAAACTTAATTAATCATAATTAAACTTATTAATTAAGTTTAAAGACATAATAAACTTAATTAACTCATTAAACCTTACTTAAATTAGGTTTAATATAAAAATTAAATCTTAATTAAAGACATATTAAAACCTAATTAACTTCCTTACACATTAATCAAACATAAACCCTAATTAGGTCTAAACCATTAGACCTAATTAAACCATTAGACCTTAACTAACTAAGGTTTAATCAAACATAAAACCTAATTAGGTCTAACCCATTAGACCTAATTAAACCATTAAACCTTAACTAACTAAGGTTTAATCAAACATAAATCTTAATTAGGTCTAACCCATTAGACTAATTAAACCAATTAGACCTTAACTAACTAAGGTTTAATCAAACTTAAACCGTAATTTGGTCTAACTCATTAGACCTAATTAAACCATTAGACCTTAACAAACTAAGGTTTAATTAAAATTAAACCCTAATTAGGTCTAACCCATTAGACTTAATTAAACCATTAGACCTTAACTAACTAAGGTTTAATCAAACTTGAACCCTAATTAGGTCTAACCCATTAGACCTAATTAAACCATTAGACCTTAACTAACTAAAGTTTAATCAAACTTAAACCCTAATTAGGTCTAACCCATTAACCTAATTAAACCATTAGACCTTAACTAACTAAGGTTTAATCAAACATAAAACTTAATTAGGTCTAACCCATTGGACCTAATTAAACCATTAGACCTTAACAAACTAAGGTTTAATCAAACATAAACCTTAATTAGGTCTAACCCATTAGACCTAATTAAACCATTAGACCTTAACTAACTAAGGTTTTATCAAACTTAAACCTTAATTAGGTCTAACCCATTAGACCTAATTAAACCATTAGACCTTAACTTACTAAGGTTTAATCAAACTTAAACCCTAATTAGGTCTAACCCATTAGACCTAATTAAACCATTAGACCTTAACTAACTAAGGTTTAATCAAACATAAACCTTAAATAAGTCTAATTCATTAGACCTAATTAAACTATTAAGTCTTAACTAAGTAAGACTTAATCAAACACAAATCTTAATTAAGTCTACTACGTTAGACTTAATTAATTATTAAACCTTAATCTGCTAAGGTTTAATTAAACCCAAATCCAACCTTTTAGCCTAAGTCCAACATAACCTGAACATAAAACCTAACCTAACTTGAGTCCAATCTAACTTGAACTCAAGTTAACCTAAACCTTAGGTTCAACCCACATTGAACCTAACTTAATGTTGACCTCATTTTACAATGAGTCAATAACTTTATGACCTAAAAAGTCAACTTTGGTCAAAATGGTCAAACCAGACCTAATGACCTACCCTGTTGACCCCATAGGTCAACCTTATGACTTAAAAAGTCAAAATTGGTCAAAATGGTCAAACCAGACCCAATGACCTACCCTGTTAACCCCATAGGTCAACCTTTTGACTTAAAAGTCAACATTGGTCAAAATGGTCAAACCATACCCAATGACGTACCCTGTTGACCCCATAGGTCAACCTTATGACCTAAAAAGTCAACATTAGTCAAAATGGTCAAACCAGACCTAGTGACCAACCCTGTTGACCCCATAAGTCAACCTTATGACCTAAAAGTCAACTTTGGTCAAATTGGTCAAACCGGACCCAATGACCTACCCCGTTGACCCCATAGAGTCAACCTTTTGACTTAAAAAGTCAACATTGGTCAAAATGGTCAAACCGGACCTAATGACCTACCACTGTTGACCCCATAGGTCAACCTTATGACCTAAAAGTCAACTTTGGTCAAAATGGTCAAACCAGACCCAATGACCTACCCTGTTGACCCCATAGGTTAGCCTTATGACCTAAAAATTCAACTTTGGTCAAATTGGTCAAACCAGACCTAATGACCTACTCTGCTGACCCCATAGGTCAACCTTATGACCTAAAAAGTCAACTTTGGTCAAACCAGACCTAATGACCTACCCTGTTAACCCATAAGTCAACCCTTTCACCCAATGACACATTTAAAGCCCCACAATGACAAAATCACAAGTATTGGACAATTTAAAATTAAATTGATCAATCTGGGCTGACTTGGGTCAACCCAGGTCAAAATTGGTCAACACCTATCTATTTCGATTAAATAGATAAAAATGAAATAAAAATAAGAAAATTAATCAAATAATTAATTTCAAAATTATTTTGATTAATTAAAATGATTAATGATTTAATTTTAAATATTTTATTTAAATGACATAATTAATTAAAATGAAAATTAAATTAAAATCATAAAATCATAAAAATGATAAAATTAATCAATTAATTAAATTGAAATTATTTTCAATTAATAAATTGGTTAATAAAATATTTTCCAACAATTTTAATTAATAAAATAATTAATTAAAATGGGAAATTAAAAAGAAATGAAATGACATATAACCTTCTCATAATTAATTAGGCTAAATTCATCTTAAGGCTTAATTAACACATAATTAAGCCCACATTAAGACCATTTAGCCATGGGTTAATACCCATCATGATGCATGGGGTGAGGTGCCACTCTCTCCTTCACCCTAAGCCTCATTCATCCATGAGGTGGCCGGCCAACATGAAGCCTCACCACCCACCTCCCAAGCCATCCAATGGAAGGAAAACCATGCATGAAACCCCCCTACCATGGTTAGAAGCAATGATGAGGGATGAGCTTGTGTCTCACCATTTACCAAGCTTAAGAAATGAGGTGTAAGCTCCCTAAGAAGAGAAGAGGCAGCTCACCATGCACCTCTCACATGAGCCATTGAATGAGAGACAAAACAATGAAGATCATCATGGAAAACTTAGGGAGAAGTATCAATGCCTATCTTCAGCCAATTCCTTCATCCAATGGGCTGATAGAGGAGGTAACTACTCCCCTTGAACATCCTAACCTAAGCCATAACCTCCCCTTGCTATAAATAAGACCCCATGGCCGAAAATAGCAAGGAGAAGAAAAAAATTAGGGAGAACTATAGGCTGCCCAAATCCACCTGCTCCCAACATAAAAAGTCTTCCTAAGAGTCCCAACAATCTTTTAGGATCAAATCCAAGCCATAGTTTGAGCCTATTTGAGCCAATTTGACCAAATTTCAAAAACAGCCGCAATTTAGGCACTTCTTCAAAATTCCTCCCCAAGCCCGACTTCTGGTTCAAATTGCTGCAGCAATAACCTGCTATTGGAGTCCTAGAAGGCAACTATAAGGTCTGATCTAGCTTGATTTGCTTGTGGCAAAGGTATGGAATTTTTCTTTGCAAAATAAATCATATTTTCGACATATCTTGTGTTATACTAGTTCAGAAGTGTATCATCACCGTATGGATAGATACTTCTCATCCAGATGATCATTAAAAAAAAAATCACTCAATTTCATCAAGAAATGAGTGAGATATTGATGTTTAAAGTTTAATGGTTTGAAATAATTCAAATTTTTATCCGAATTATTTCGGCCGTCTGATCCCGCGCCTTAGGGATGGACGACGCTGATCTCTCCCCCGCGGTGTCGCGTGTTCGGCCCCCGCAGCAGATCTTCCCAACCGCTCGACGCGTACGAGGACACGCGTCGGCGGGAGGTGGGTTTGGCGGCGCAATTTAGGTTAAAAATTCATTTTAACCTTAAAAACTTCAAAAATCAATATCTTTTTATCTAGAGGTCACAAAAAATGACAAAAATACCTCTGGAAAGCTCTTGAAGAGGAGAAAATTATGAAACCAAAATCATAATTTTATTCTCAGTATTTAATTTTTAATTATTTAAATATTCTCTGGAGTATTTTAATTATTAAAAATTATTCATAAATAAAAAAATTATGAAATTTTGAGGCATTTATCTTTATGTTCTTAGGGACCTTTCATAATTTTTCTAAGGACATAAAACATGCCTAGGACACTTTTCTTTAATTTTCAATTTTCTTTGTAATTATTTCAAATAATAATTATAAAAATTGAAAATTAAGGAAAATAAAAATGCAAATGGCTAGAAATGATAGGGCAACAAACAATAACCCTAAGAAAATTATTTCTAAGTCATAGAAATCATTTTGAATGGTATTTTGAAATTCAGAGTTAAAATCATTAAATAATTTCAATCCTAAAAATAACCCTTTATAAATTTAACCTATTTTCATCAACAATCAAAGTTTGAAAATGGTTCTAGTCTATGATAGACTAATGAGAAATTTCACTTAAGTCTAAAATGACCAAATTAGACTTAACTAAATTTAAAATAATAATTAAACC
The DNA here is from genome assembly GCA_022702705.1 of Papilionanthe hookeriana x Papilionanthe teres. Taxonomy (NCBI): domain Eukaryota; kingdom Viridiplantae; phylum Streptophyta; class Magnoliopsida; order Asparagales; family Orchidaceae; genus Papilionanthe; species Papilionanthe hookeriana x Papilionanthe teres. The sequence goes on from CM040436.1 coordinate 60,941,706, forward strand.
TCCTAATTAAGTTTAAAGACATAATAAAATTAATTAACTCATTAAACCTTACTTAAATTAGGTTTAATATAAAAATCAAATCTTAATTAAGTTTAAGGACATATTAAACTTAATTAATCAAAATCAAACCTTTAATTAAGTTTAAGGACATATTAAACTTAGTTAACTCATTAAACCTTACTTAAATTAGGTTTAATATAAAAATCAAATCTTAATTAAGTTTAAAGACATATTAAACTTAATTAATCAAAATTAAACCTTTTAATTAAGTTTAAAGACATAATAAACTTAATTAACTCATTAAACATTGCTTAAATTAGGTTTAATATAAAAATCAAATCTTAATTAAGTTTAAAGACATGTTAAACTTAATTAATCAAAATTAAACCTTTTAATTAAGTTTAAAGACATAATAAACTTAATTACCTCATTAAACCTTACTTAAATTAGGTTTAATATAAAAATCAAATCTTAATTAAGTTTAAAGAATATTAAACTTAATTAATCAAAATTAAACCTTTTAATTAAGTTTAAAGACATAATAAACTTAATTAACTCATTAAACCTTATTTAAATTAGGTTTAATATAAAAATCAAATCTTAATTAAGTTTAAAGACATATTAAACTTAATTAATCAAAATAAAACCTCTTAATTAAGTCTAAAGACATAATAAACTTAATTAACTCATTAAACCTTACTTAAATTAGGTTTAATATAAAAATTAAATCTTAATTAAGTTTAAAGATATATTAAACTTAATTAATCAAAAATTAAATCTTTTAATTAAGTTTAAAGACACAATAAACTTAATTAATTCATTAAACCTTACTTAAATTAGGTTTAATATAAAAATTAAGTCTTAATTAAGTTTAAAGACATATTAAACTTAATTAATCAAAAATCAAACCTTTTTAATTAAGTTTAAAAACATAATAAACTTAATTAACCCATTAAACCTTACCTAAATTAGGTTTAAATACAAGAATCAACACTTTTAATTAAGTTTAAGAATATGTTAAACTTAATTAATCAAAATCAAACCTTTAATTAAGTTTAAAGACATATTAAACTTAATTAACCTTCTTACACATTAGGTTTAAAACAAACCTAAACCCTAATTAGGTCTAACCCATTAGACCCAATTAAACCATTAGACCTTAACTAACTAAGGTTTAAACCTAATTAGGTCTAACCCATTAGACCTAATTAAACCATTAGACCTTAACTAACTAAGGTTTAAACAAACCTAAACCCTAATTAGGTCTAACCCATTAGACCTAATTAAACAATTAGACCTTAACTAACTAAGGTTTAAACAAACTTAAACCCTAATTAGGTCTAACCCATTAGACCTAATTAAACTATTAAACCTTAACTAACTAAGGTTTAATCAAACTTAAATCCTAATTAGATTTAATCCTTAGACCTAATTAGACCATTAAGTCTTAACTAAATTAGACTTAATCAAACATAAACCTTAATTAAGTCTAACTCATTAGGCTTAATTAAACTATTAAGTCTTAACTAAGTAAGACTTAATCAAACACAAATCCTAATTAAGTCTACTACATTAGACTTAATTAATTATTAAACCTTAATCAACTAAGGTTTAATTAAACCCAAATCCAACCTTTAGTCCAAGTCTAACATAACCTAAACCTAACTTAACTTGAGTCCAACCTAACTTGAACTAAAGTTAACCTAAACCTTAGGTTCAACCCACATTGAACCTAACTTAAACCTAACCTAACTTGAGTCCACCTAACTTGAACTCAAGTTAACCTAAACCTTAGGTTCAACCCACATCGAACCTAACTTAAACCTAACCTAACTCGAGTCCAACCTAACTCGAACTCAAGTTAATCAAAACCTTAGAGTTCAACCTACATTGAACATAACTTAAACCTAACCTAACTCGAGTCCAACCTAACTCGAACTCAAGTCAACCTAAACCTTAGGTTCAACCCACACCGAACCTAACTTAAACCTAACCTAACTCGAGTCCAACCTAACTCGAACTCAAGTTAATCAAACCTTAGGTTCAACCTACATTGAACCTAACTTGAGTCCAACCTAACTTGAGTCCAACCTAACTTGAACTCAAGTTAACCTAAACCTTAGGTTCAACCCACATTGAACCTAACTTAAACCTAACCTAACTTGAGTCCAACCTAACTTGAACTCAAGTTAATCAAAACCTTAGGTTCAACCTACATTGAACCTAACTTAAACCTAACCTAACTTGAGTCCAACCTAACTTGAACTCAAGTCAACCTAAACCTTAGGTTCAACCCACATTGAACCTAACTTAAACCTAACCTAACTTGAGTTCAACCTAACTTGAACTCAAGTTAACCTAAACCTTAGGTTCAACCCACATCGAACCTAACTTAAACCTAACCTAACTAGAGTCCAACCTAACTCGAACTCGAGTTAACCTAAACCTTAGGTTCAACCCACATTGAACCTAACTTAAACCTAACCTAACTTGAGTCCAACCTAACTTGAACTCAAGTTAACCTAAACCTTAGGTTCAACCTACATCGAACCTAACTTAACTTGAAGCCTTAGGTTCAACCCATATTGAACCTAACCTAAACTGAACTAAACTTGAGTTCAATCCAACTAGAACCTAATTTAATCCAAGTCAAACCTTAACATAGGTTCAACTCATATTGAACTTAAATCGACCTTAAGTCTAGGTTCAACCTAACATGAACCTAACCCAAAAAAAAACCTAACTTAAGTCTAACCTATATTAGACTTAAGTCAAACCATACTTAGGTTTAACATGATATAAACCTAAGTCTAATCTAAGCCTTAGGTTCAACCTAACTTGAATCTAAACTAAAACAAGGCTTAAGTTCAATCCTAAGTCTAGGACTAACTTTAAATAAACTTAATTAAAACTTAAGCCTTATCTAAAAGGGACTTAGATGGTCTGCAAATCTAATCGAGTCTAATTTATTAGACTGGATTAACCTTTAAGTCCTATTTAAACAAGACTTAAAACTTAATTAAATATATTCTAAACCGAACCTTTTAACTTAAGTTCAAACAAACATGAACTCAAGTTAAATAGATTCAATCAACATTGAATCTAACTTAGGTTTAACCAGACATGAACCCAAGTTAATTCAATCAATATTGAATCTAATTTCAAACCTTTTAACTTAAGTTCAAACAAACATGAACTCAAGTTAAATAGATTCAATCAACATTGAATCTAACTTAGGTTTAACCAGACATGAACCCAAGTTAATTCAATCAATATTGAATCTAATTTCAAATCTTTTAACTTAAGTTCAAACAAACATGAACTCAAGTTAAATAGATTCAATCAACATCGAATCTAACTTAGGTTCAACCAGACATGAACCTAAGTCAATTCGATCAATATTGAATCTAATTTCAAATCTTTTAACTTGAACTCAGACAGACATGAACTCAAGTTAAATAGATTCAATCAAAATCGAATCTAACTTAGATTCAACCAGACATGAACCTAAGTCAATTCGATCAATATTGAATCTAATTTCAAATCTTTTAACTTGAATTCAGACAGACACGAACTCAAGTTAAATAGATTCAACCAACATTGAATCTAACTTAGGTTCAACCAGACATGAACCCAAGTCAATTCAATCAATATTGAATCTAATTTCGAATCTTTTAACTTGAATTCAAACAGACATGAACTCAAGTTAAATAGATTCAATCAACATCGAATCTAACTTAGGTTTAATAAGATATGAACCCAAGTTAATTCAATCAATATTGAATCTAATTCTAAACCTTTCAGACAGACATGAACTCAAGTTAATAAATTCAATATTTTAAAACAAAAATTGACATAATCAACAAAAAAATTGACATTTCAAAATAATTCGATAGAAATTGACATCCAAGACATATCCAAATATTCTGTGACATTATTTCTGACAATGTTTTCTTTGCAGGGTGAAAGCAAAAAATTTCGTTTAGATTTTCTTTGCATGTTATAGGATATGCTAACTCTGTTTTGCAGGACGTCGACGACGGGACAAAAACAAAACCAAAACTTTTAGGTTAGACATATAACCTGAAACTTTTGACAACAAAAACAAAACCAAAACTTTTAGGTTAGACATATAACCTGAAATTTTTCAACAAATCAACAACACTGACAACAAAACCAAAACTTTTAGGTTAGACATATAACCTGAAACTTTTGACAACAAAAACAAAACCAAAACTTTTAGGTTAGACATATAACCTGAAATTTTTCAACAAATCAACAACATTGACAACAAAACCAAAACTTTTAGGTTAGACATATAACCTGAAACTTTTGACAACAAAAACAAAACCAAAATTTTTAGGTTAGACATATAACCTGAAATTTTTCAACAAATCAACAACATTGACAACAAAATCAGAATCTTTGGGTTAAACATAATGCCTAAAGTATTCAATAACATGATATAATGACATTCAGGAGTGATAGTGGGTACATCTCTCCTTAAAATGAATTCTTAGAAAGCAAATGATTAACATTAATCAGAACTCTTCTTAAACAATTGAAAATTGTTTAAGAGGTAATTAACTATAGAGGCTTACCTTTATAGGAGATCTAAAAGAACCCGAAATAGAAATCTCTGGTTTACCATGATTTTCTTAATATGAAAATTCTGGAATATGTTATTCTAGAATATCCTCATATAAGAATTATCATAAACATCCTTTTCTATTATTAGTCCTAAAATTTCTCTAAATCCTTCAAAGGATTTATATGAATAAAACTAGGCTAATATTAGATGGAGACTCCTTGACATTGACATTGGATGGTGATGACATGACCCCATCCGCACCAAGGACAAATTATATATTAAATCTTTCATCGCCACCACTTAAACCTAACATAACTTGAGTCCAATCTAACTTGAACTCAAGTTAACCTAAACCTTAGGTTCAACCCACATTGAACCTAACTTAAACCTAGCCTAACCTGAGTCCAATCTAACTTGAACTCAAGTTAACCTAAACCTTAGGTTCAACCCACATTGAACCTAACTTAAACCTAAGCTAGCTTGAGTCCAATCTAGCTTGAACTCAAGTTAACCTAAACCTTAGGTTTAACCCACATTGAACCTAACTTAAACCTAACATAACTTGAGTCCAACCTAATTTGAACTCAAGTTAACCTAAACCTTAGGTTCAACCCACATTGAACCTAACCTAAACTTAACCTAACTTGAGTCCAACCTAACTTGAACTCAAGTTAACCTAAACCTTAGGTTCAACCCACATTGAACCTAACTTATACCTAACATAACTTGAGTCCAACCTAATTTGAACTCAAGTTAAACTAAACCTTAGGTTCAACCCACATTGAACCTAACTTAAACCTAATCTAACTTGAGTCCAACCTAACTTAAACTCAAGTTAACCTAAAACCTTAGGTTCAACCCACATTGAACCTAACTTAAACCTAACCTAACTTGAGTCCAATCTAACTTGAACTCAAGTTAACCTAAACCTTAGGTTCAACCCACATCGAACCTAACTTAACATGAAACCTTAGGTTCAACCCATATTGAACCTAACCTAAACTGAACTAAACTTGAGTTCAATCCAACTAGAACCTAATCTAATCCAAGTCAAACCTTATCTTAAGTTCAACCCATATTGAACTTAAATCGACCTTAAGTCTAGGTTCAACCTGACTTGAACCTAACATAATCTAAACTCAACTTACGTCTAACCCATATTAGACTTAAGTCAAACCATACTTAGGTTTAACACGACCTAAACCTAAGTCTAACCTAAACCTTAGGATCAACCTAACTTGAATCTAAACTAATACCCAGCTTAGGTTCAATCCTAAGTCTAGGTTTAACTTTAAATAGACTTAATTAAAACTTAAGTCTTATCTAAAAGGGATTTAGATGGTCTGCAAATCTAATTGAGTCTAATTTATTAGACTTGATTAACCTTTAAGTCCTATTTAAACAAGACCTAAAACTTAATTAAATCTATTCTGAACCAAACCTTTTAATTTAAGTTCAAACAGACATGAACTCAAGTTAAATAAATTCAATCAACATTGAATCTAACTTAGGTTCAACCAGACATGAACCCAAGTCACTTCAATCAATAGTGAATCTAATTTTAAACCTTTTAACTTAAGTTCAAACAGACATGAACTCAAGTTAAATAGATTCAATCAACATTGAATCTAACTTAGGTTCAACAAGACATGAACCCAAGTTAATTCAATCAATGTTGAATCTAATTTCAAACCTTTTAACTTAAGTTCAAACAGACATGAACTCAAGTTAAATAGATTCAATCAACATTGAATCTAACTTAGGTTCAACTAGACATAAACTCAAGTTAATTCAATCAATATTGAATCTAATTTCAAACCTTTTAACTTAAGTTCGAAACAGTACATGAACTCAAGCTAAATAGATTCAATCAACATTGAATCTAACTTAGGTTCAACCGGACATGAACCCAAGTCAATTCAATCAATATTGAATCTAATTTCAAATCTTTTAACTTAAGTTCAGACAGACATGAACTCAAGTTAAATAGATTCAATCAACATTGAATCTAACAACCAGACATGAACCCAAGTTAATTCAATCAATATTGAATCTAATTTCAAACCTTTTTAACTTAGAGTTCAGACAAACATGAACTCAAGTTAATTCATAATTTAAGATCAAGATATAAAGTCAACATTTTAAACCAAAACTGACATAATCAACAAAAAAATTGACATTTCAAAATAATTCGACATAAACTGACATCCAAGACATATCCAAATATTTTGTGATGTTATTTCTGACAACGTTTCTTTTGCAGGGTGAAAATAAGAAATTTCGCTTAGATTTTCTTTACATGTTATAGGGAGTACTAACTCTGTTTTGCAGGACGACATTCTAGGCGAACAAAAAAAACAAAACCAAAACTTTTAGGTTAGACATATAACCTGAAACTTTTGACAACAAAAACAAAACCAAAACTTTTAGGTTAAACACATAACCTGAAACTTTTCAACGAAAGAACGACTTTTGATAATAAAAACAAAACCAAAACTTTTAGGTTAGACATATAACCTGCAATTTTTCAATAAATCAACAACATTGACAACAAAACCAGAACCTTTAGGTTAGACATAATACCTAAAGTATTCAATAACATGATATAACGACATTCGGGAGTGATAGTGGGTACATCTCTCCTTAAAATAATTTCTTAGAAAACAAATGATTAACATTAATCAGAAGTTTTCTTAAACAATTGAAAATTGTTTAAGATGTAATTAAATATATAGGCTTACCTCTATAGGAGATCTAAAAGAACGCGAAATAGAAATCTCTGGTTTACCATGATTTTCTTGATATGAAAATTCTAGAATATGTTATTCTAGAATATCCTCATATGAGAATTATCATAAACATCCTTTTCTACTATTAGTCCTAAAAATTCTCTAAATCCTTCATAGAATTTATATGGATAAAACTAGGCTAATATTAGATGGCGACTCCTTGACATTGACATGATACAGAAACTGACGGCGATGACATGAGCCCCACCATCCGCGACATTATTTTCACCGCCATCATATATATATATATATATATATATATATATATATATATATATATATTTTATTAAACTATTAAATTTTTTTATAATTATATTATATTTATAAATAATATACTATACTTAAAATATTTAAAATTAAAAAATAATATTAAATAATTATATATATATATATATATATATATATATAGTTATTTATAATTTTGTTAACTATTAAATATTTTATAATTAAATTATATTTAAAAATAATATACTATACTTAAAATGTTTAAATTAAAAAAATATTATTATTAAAATTTATATATACATAAGTTAATATTTATATTATAATATAAATATCAAAAGCAACCTTCAAGATCCGAGAAAAGCAAGCATATGAGTAGTTTTTTTTTTAGGCAACCAAGAAAAGGTGTTTAGCGACCAAGGGAGGAAAACTGAACGACCAAGCAAAGAAATCTGGCAATCATACAAAAAAAAAAACAGAGAAAACCAACAAGAAAGCAAGAAAAAGAAAACAAGAAAAGCCTCAGAATTTTGTCTACCTCCTCTTCATCTTTCTTCTCAACTTCCCTTTTATAAATTCATTTTTCACACCAAGGGAGATGTGTGACGGAGGGAAGGTTTCGTGGATTAAGACAGGGGAGCTTCGAATGAAGACCTATGGCATGCGACCCATCATGAGGGAGAGAGCCGTTAAGGTCGAGAGTCGTTGTGAGGCTTTAATAAGGGATTTTAAAGGAGTTTTTTTTTTATTATTATTAATCTTATTATTATTATTATTATTATTAATATAATTTCATTTAAATTCATCAATCTGCGTGTGATTCACTCATGCACCGAATCATATCGAAAAAAGTGTTCTTCCTAGCTAAAATCGACGTTCTAGACGCACCGGCGCAGTCCATTTCGTCATCTGAGGTGGTATGCACAACTTCTTCGACGGTCGCGTCGAAAACGCGTCAAATTCAATATTCGCCGAGACTTCGTCTTGCGATCAATTGTTTTTAAAAAAAATTCAATTTATGATTAATTATGAAATAAATACATGTGCAAGTGATATGAATTTCAATGTTTAAACGCGTCAACTGTCCGAACTGTGACGTTCATGCACACGAATGTGTAAAATTAAGCAGAAGGCAACCTTATGGCTTAATGATCCTATGGGAACTCTTTTTGAGTTTCGACATGTTACTTTGGACCTTCTAAATGCTAGAGGTCAAGAACATACATGCAGAACTTCAAAATGAGTAAGAAGGTGGTTCGAATTTCTAAAACAAGGTGGGTCCCATTTCTAAGGCTCTAGGATAGTCGAAGGAAAAAAATCCTAAGGCTAGAACCTAAGCACTAAAAGGAAAGAAAGACCTCACCAAAAATGAGGTAAACATATATATATATATATATATATATATATATATATATACCTATATATATTTTTATTTATAATTTACTTAACTATTAAATATTTTTATAATTAAATTATATTTATAAATAATAAACTATACTTAAAACATTTAAAATAAAAAAATTATTTTATGTATATACTTATTTATTTAAAATATATTTAACAATAAAATATTTTTATAATTAAATTATTTTTATAAATAATATACTATACTTAAAATATTTAAAATAAAAAAATAATATAAAATAAATTTATATATATATATATATATATATATATATATTTATAATTATTTATTTATATTTATTTATTTATTTATATTTATATATAGTTAATTTTGACCTATACATATTTTTATTTACAATTTACTTAACTATTAAATCGGGTTGGTCTTTGGATCGAAATTGGCCATTTTGACCAAAGATTACTTTTTGGGTCAGAAATTGGCCATTTTGACCAAACTTCTGATATATATATATATATATATATATAAATTTATACATTTATATATACCAATATATATTTTTATTTATGATTTACTTAACTATTAAATATTTTTGTAATTAAATTATATTAATAAATAATAAACTATACTTAAAACATTTAAAATAAAAAAAGAATAATATATATATACATATATAGATATATATATATATATATATATATATATATATATATATATATATATATATATATATATATTTATAATTTATTTAAATTTTAAATATTTTTATAATTAAATTATATTTATAAATAATATAATATACATAAAATATTTAAAATTAAAAAATAATATAAAATAAATTTCTATATATATATATATATATTTATTTATTTAGTTATTTATAATTTTGTTAATTATTAAATATTTTTATAATTAAATTATATTTCTAAATAATATACTCTACTTAAAACATTTAAAATAAAAAAATATTATATATATATATATATATATGATATATATATATATATATATATATATATATATATATATATATATATACCTATTTATATATTTATATACATATATATATATATATTTATATACCTATTTATATATTTATATACATATATATATATATATGTATATATATATATTTATAATTAATTTAATTATTAAATATTTTTATAATTAAATTATATTTATAAATAATATACTATACTTAAAACATTTAAAATAAAAAATAATATTATATAAATATATATATATATATATATATATATATATATATATATATATATATATATATATATATATTTATATATAACTATATATATTTTTTTATTTATAATTTATTTAATTATTAATTACTTTTTAAATTAAATTATATTTATAAATAATAATACTATACTTAAATCATTTAAAATAAAAAATAATATTTTATATATGTGTATATATATATATATATATATACCTATATATATTTATTTATAATTAATTTAATTATTAAATATTTTTATGATTAAATAATATTTACAAATAATATACTATACTTCAATTTTTTTTTTAAAATATTATATTATTTATTTATTTATACTTTTTTTAACTATTAAATATTTTTATAATTAAATTATATTTATAAAAAATATACTATACTTAAAATTTTTAAAATAAAAAAATAATTTTATATTAATACACACACACACACACACACACACACACACACACACACACACACACATATATATACTCAAAAATATATATATATAGGCATATATATTTATTTATTTATAATTTATTTAACTATTAAATATTTTTATAATCAAATTATATTTATAAATAATATACTATACTTAAAATAGTTAAAACAAAAAATAATATTAAATATATATATATATATATATTTAAAAAGAAGAAGCGATACAGCTCCCTACGTGTTAATCACCAGAAGGAAGTACAAACAATTGAGAGAGGATCCTCCATAAGAGGGTCCTCGTCGCATTACAATACCAGTCTAAGTTCAAGCAAAATATAAGCCGTAAATAAAGGAAAATAAATCCCAACATAAAAGACGAGTACATCGACCGGTAGAAAGGAAAAGATAAGCCGAGTGTAAAGAGTCTGAGGATAATCCTGTTCAAGTGTCGGCAATGCGAATGAAAGTGTCCGACGGGCATAATCAGAAACATCGACATTTGCAAAGTAGAGAATTCTGCATCCATGATGAATATGGACAAATCCAAACATCGTCGACCCTTGATGGAAGTGGAGTGAAGCAAAACTTCTTGATGGAGAAGGTGCTGAAAGTGCTCCTGGGGGCTGCAGCAGTAGAAAAAGGACCTGCAAAAAATTGGACAAAATACAAGGAATAGTATCTCAAGATAGGCTAAACAAAGTAAAGTTAAGCCCTAGTATGTGCAACAAATAGATACGTTAATAGAGGCCTCATGTGAATTAAGAAAACAAATTATACAGTGCCGAAAATTTGTGCTGCAAGAAGGACCATAAAATTTGCATAAAAAAACTGCTCATAATACCGTAGAGATCATCCCTTAATATGTTGAATAATATAGGAGTCATGAAGAGGTTCGTAATTGAACAAAACAAGCAAAAGAATAAGAAAACGTAACAATGTAGTGAGAATATATAAAGAGAGATAACCAAATAGATGCTAAGTTGATTAAGGTGGACATCAACAATAAAACCATAATAAAACATCACGCAATACCGAAAAGAAAATTATTTATCTCCGGATATAAGGGGTATCGAGCATGTCTCCCCGCAAAAGGGTACGAAGTTGAGGGGGAGGAAGTACACCAACCAAAACGCTCTGGAGACCTTTTTTAGCAAGCCCATTCCGCGGCAGAATTACATTCCCTATAAATAAACTGCATATGGATAAGGAGATTGTGTTTTCTAATGAAATCTTGAATTATATTCAAAGTGCAGATAATGGTCCAGTGGGCGGGAATAATCATGTTGAACATATTCACCAAGGCAATTGAGTCACTCTCAATGTATAGCTTATGAAATTTGAAAATATTAGCAATTTGTAGAGCATGCCAAAGAGAGAGGCATTCAGCATGTAAGGGGGGAAAGGCACTTGCGGGGGAGGCAAAAAAACAAATGCATTTACCCAAAGAGTTGCGGAAAATACCACCCGTCCCAGAAAAACTCATATATACCTCTATACATATATTTAATTATAATTTATTTAATTATTAAATCTTTTTATAATTAAATTTTATTTAAAAATAATATACTTTACTAAAAATATTTAAATTAAAAAAATAATATTATATATATATGTAAATTTATGTGTGTGTGTATATATATATATATATATATATATATATATATATATATACACACACACACACATAAATTTACATATATATATTTATGTATGTATACATAAATATACCAATTCATTAACCAAATAGGTCAACTTTTGACCAAAAAGTCAACTTTAGTTAAAATGGTCAATTTTTAACCCAATGACCAACCCATTGACCCAATAGGTCTACGTTTGACCAAAAAGTCATCTTTGATCAAAATGGTCAATTCTTGACCCAATTACCAACTCATTGACCAAATAGGTCAATTTTTGACCAAAAGCCAACTTTGGTCAAAACAGTCAATATCTAACCCAATGACCACCGCGTTGACCCAATATGTTAACTTTTGACCAAAAATTTAATTTTGGTCAAAATAGGTTAACTTTTGACCAAAAAGTAATCTTTGGTCAAAATGGCCAATTTCGACCTAATGACCACCCCATCGATCCAAAGACCAACTCATCGATCTAATAGGCCTGCTGATCAAAAAGTAAATTTTGGTCAAAATAATTAATTTTAGATTTAATGACCAATTGTTCACTCAATAAGTTAATCTCTCGACCAAAAAGTCAACTTTGGTCAAAATATTCAATCCTTAACCCATCGACAAACCCATGAACCAATAAAGCCAAGTTTTGACTAAATAGTCAATTTTAGTCAAAATAGTCAATTTCTGACAAAATGACCACCAATTGACCCAATAAGTCAACTTTTGACCAAAAAGTCAACTTTGGTCAAATGATAAGTCAACTTTTGACCAAGAAGTCAACTTTTGACCAAAATATGTCAACTTTTGACTAAAAAGTTAATTTTAGTCAAAATGGTCAACTTCTGACATAATGACCTCTTCGTTGACCCAATGACTCAACTTTTGACCAAAAATTTAATTTTGGTCAAAATAAATAATTTTTGACCTAATAACCAAGATAGTCAATTTTTTGAATTAATGACCAATAAGTCAATCTCTGACCAAAAAGTCAACTTTGGACAAAATGGTCAATGATTGACCCAATGACAAACCCATTGCTCAATAAGTTATATTTTGACCAAAAAGTCAATTTTTGACCTAATGACCACCCATTGACCAAATAGGTCAACTTTTGACCAAAAAGTCAACATTGGTCAAAATGGTCAATTTTTGACCCAATGATCAACCCATTGACTAAATTGGTCAAATTTTGACCGAAAAGTCAACTTTTTAGGTCGAAATAAATAATTTTTTATCTAATGACCAATTATTGACCCACTAAGTAAATCTCTGACCAAAAAGTCAACTTTGGTCATAATTATCAATCCTTGACCCAATGACCAACCATTGACCCAATAGGTTAACTTTTGACCAAAAAGTCAACTTTGTTCAAAATGGTCAACCTTGACCCAATAACTAACCCATTGACCCAATATATCAACCTTTGACCAAAAAGTCAATTTTGGTCAAAATAGTCAAATTTTGACCTAATGACCACCCATTAACCAAATATGTCAACTTTTGACAAAAAAGTCAACTTTGGTCAAAATGGTCAATTTTTGACCCAATGACCAACCCGCTGGCCAAATTAGTCATATTTTGACCAAAATGTCAAATTTTTGGTCAAAATAAACCATTTTTGACCTAATGACCACTTATTAACCCAATAAGTATATTTTTGACCAAAAAGTCTACTTTGGTCATAATTGTCAATCCTTGACCCAATAACCAACCCACTGACCCAATAGATCGACTTTTGACTAAAAAGTCAATTTTGATCAAAATAGTAAATTTTTGACATAATTACCAATTATTAATCCATTAGGTCAACTTTTGAACAAAAAAGTCAATTTTGGTCAAAACTGTCAATTTTTGACCTAATGACCAGCTCATTGACCCAAAAGGTCAATTTCTTAAACAATGACCTAAATGTCAACTTTGGTGAAAGTGTTCAATCCTTTCATCCAATGACCAACCAATTGACCCAATTTGTTAACTTTTGACTAAAAAGTCAACTTTGGCCAAAATGGTTAATCCTTGACCCAATAACCAACATATTGACCCAATAGATCAACTTTTGACCAAAAAGTCAATTTTGCTCAAAATTATCAATTTTTGACCTACTGACCGCCTCATTGACCTAAATAGGTCAAATTTTGACCAAAAGACAACTTTGGTCAAAATTGTCAATCCTTAAGCTAATGACCAACTCATTGACCCAATATAACTTTTGACCCAAAAGTCAATTTTGATTACAATAGTCAATTTTTGACTTAATGACCAATTTTTGACCGAGTAAACCAATCTCTGACCAAAAAGTCAACTTTGGTCAAGATGGTTAATCATTGACCTAATGCCCAACCCATTGACCCAATAGGTCATCTTTTGACCAAAAAGTCAACTTTGGTCAAAATGGTCAATCCATGACCCAATGACCAACCCATTTGGTGGCGGTTGGAATTTTAATGGGGTCGGATGGTGGTGAGTGTCATATCATCGCCATCCATTTATGTATCATGTCAATGTTAAGGAGTCACCATCTAATATTAGCCTAGTTTTATTCATATAAATCCCATGAAGGATTTAGAGAATTTTTAGGACTAATAGTAGAAAAGGATGTTTATGATAATTCTTACATGAGGATATTCTAGAATAACATATTCTAGAATTTTCATTTTAAGAAAATCATTGTAAACTAGAGATTTCTATTTCGGGTTCTTTTAGATCTCCAATAGAGGCAAGCCTCTATAGTTAATTACATCTTAAACAATTTTCAATTGTTTAAGAAAACTTCTGATTAATGTTAATCATTTGTTTTCTAAGAATTTATTTTAAGGAGAGATGTACCCACTATCACTCCCGAATGTCGTTATATCATGTTATCGAATACTTTAGGTATTATGTCTAACCTAAAGGTTCTGGTTTTGTCGTCAATGTTGTTGATTTGTTGAAAAATTTCAGGTTATATGTCTAACCTAAAAGTTTTGGTTTCATTTTTGTTGTCAAAAGTTTCAGGTTATATGTTTAACCTAAAAGTTTTGGTTTTATTTTTGTTGTCAAAAGTTTCAGGCTATATGTCTAACCTAAAAGTTTTGGTTTTGTTTTTGTTCGTCTAGAATGTCATCCTGCAAAACAGAGTTAGTACACCCTATAACATGTAAAGAAAATCTAAGCGAATATTCTTATTTTCACCCCGCAAAGAAAACATTGTCAGAAATAACATCACAGAATATTTGGTTATGTCTTGGATGTCAGTTTATGTCGAATTATTTTGAAATGTCAATTTTTTGTTGATTATGTCAGTTTTGGTTTAAAATGTTGAATTTATATCTTGATCTTAAATTATGAATTAACTTGAGTTCATGTTTGTCTGAACTCTAAGTTAAAAAGGTTTGAAAATAGATTCAATATTGATTGAATTAAGTTGGGTTCATGTCTGGTTGAACCTAAGTTAGATTCAATGTTGATTGAATCTATTTAACTTGAGTTCATGTCTGTCTGAACTTAAGTTAAAAGGTTTAGTTTATATTAACTTGAGTTCATGTCTGTTCGAACTTAAGTTAAAAGGTTGAAAGTTAGATTCAATATTGATTGAATTAACTTGGGTTCATGTCTGGTTGAACCTAAGTTAGATTCAATGTCTATTTAACTTGAGTTCATGTCTTTCTGAACTTAAGTTAAAAGATTTGAAATTAGATTTAATATTGATTGAATTAACTTGGGTTCATATCTGGTTGAACCTAAGTTAGATTCAATGTTGATTGAATCTATTTAACTTGAGTTCATGTCTGTCTGAACTTAAGTTAAAAGGTTCGAAATTAGATTCAATATTGATTGAATTAACTTGGGTTCATGTCTGGTTGAACCTAAGTTAGATTCAATGTATATTTAACTTGAGTTCATGTATGTCTAAACTTAAGTTAAAAGATTTGAAATTAGATTTAATATTGATTGAATTAACTTGGGTTCATGTCTGGTTGAACTTAAGTTAGATTCAATGTTGATTGAATCTATTTAACTTGAGTTCATGTCTGTCTGAACTTAAGTTAAAAGGTTTGGTTCAGAATAGATTTAATTAAGTTTTAAGTCTTGTTTAAACAGGACTTAAAGGTTAATCAAGTCTAATAAATTAGACTCAATTAGATTTGACGACCATCTAAGTCCCTTTTAGATAAGACTTAAGTTTTAATTAAGTCTATTTAAAGTTAGACCTAGACTTAGGATTGAACTTAAGCCGTGTTTTAGTTTAGATTCAAGTTAGGTTGAGCCTAAGGCTTAGGTTAGACTTAGGTTTATATCGTGTTAAACCTAAGTGTGGTTTGACTTAAGTCTAATATGGGTTAGACTTAAGTTAGGTTTTGGGTTAGGTTCATGTCGGGTTGAACCTAAGTTTGGTTCGACTTGAGTCTAATGTGGGTTAGACTTAAGTTAAATTTTGAATTTAGATTAAGTTAGGTTCAAGTCAGGTTGAACCTAGACTTAAGGTCGACTTAAGTTCAATATGGGTTGAACCTAAGTTAAAGTTTGACTTGGATTAGATTTGGTTCTAGTTGGATTGAACTCAAGTTTAGTTCTGTTTAGGTTAGGTTCAATATGGGTTGAACCAAAGGTTTCAAGTTAAGTTAGGTTCGATGCGGGTTGAACCTAAGGTTTAGGTTAACTTGAGTTCAAGTTAGATTGGACTCAAGTTAGGTTGGGTTTAAGTTAGGTTCAATGTGGGTTGAACCTAAGGTTTAGGCTAACTTGAGTTCAAGTTAGATTGGACTCAAGTTAGGTTAGGTTTAAGTTAGGTTCAATATGGGTTGAACCTAAGGTTTAAGATAACTTGAGTTCAAGCTAGATTGGACTCAAGTTAGGTTAGGTTTAAGTTAGGTTCAATGTGGGTTGAACCTAAGGTTTAGGTTAACTTGAGTTCAAGCTAGATTGGACTCAAGTTAGGTTAGGTTTAAGTTAGGTTCAATGTGGGTTGAACCTAAGGTTTAGGTTAACTTGAGTTCAAGCTAGATTGGACTCAAGTTAGGTTAGGTTTAAATTAGGTTCAATGTGGGTTGAACCTAAGGTTTAGGTTAACTTGAGTTCAAGCTAGATTGGACTCAAGTTAGGTTAGGTTTAAGTTTGGACTTGGGCTAAAAGGTTGGATTTGGGTTTCCTTAGTTGATTAAGGTTTAATAATTAATTAAGTCTAATGTAGTAGACTTAATTAAGATTTGTGTTTGATTACACCTTAGTTAGTTAAGGTCTAATGGTTTAATAAGGTCTAATGGGTTAGACCTAATTAGGGTTTATGTTTGATTAAACCTTAGTTAGTTAAGGTCTAATGGTTTAATTAGGTCTAATGGGTTAGACCTAATTAGGGTTTAAGTTTGACTTAACCTTAGTTAGTTAAGGTCTAATGGTTTAATTAGGTCTAATGGGTTAGACCTTATTAGGGTTTAAGTTTGACTAAACCTTAGTTATTTTAGGTCTAATGGTTTAATTAGGTCTAATGGGTTAGACCTAATTAGGGTTTAAGTTTGACTAAACCTTAGTTAGTTAAGGTCTAATGGTTTAATTAGGTCTAATGGTTTAGACCTAATTAGGGTTTAAGTTTGATTAAACCTTAGTTAGTTAAGGTCTAATGGTTTAAATAGTCTAATGGGTTAGACTCTAATTAGGTTTATGTTTGATTAAACCTTAGTTAGTTAAGGTCTAATGGTTTAATTAGGTCTAATGGTTTAGACCTATTTAGGGTTTAAGTTTGATTAAACCTTAGTTAGTTAAGGTCTAATGGTTTAATTAGGTCTAATGGGTTAGACCTACTTGGGGATTATGTTTAATTAATGTGTAAGGAGGTTAATTAGGTTTTAATGTGTCTTTAATTAAGATTTGATTTTTTATATTAAACATAATTTAATAAGTTTAATTTTAATTAATTAAGTTTAATATACCTTTAAACTTAATTAAGATTTAATTTTTATATTAAACCTAATTTAAGTAAGGTTTAATGAGTTAATTAAGTTTAATATGTCTTTAAACGTAATTAAGATTTAATTTTTATATTAAACCTAATTTAAGTAAGGTTTAATGAGTTAATTAAGTTTATTATGTCTTTAAACTTAATTAATAAGTTTAATTTTGATTAATTAAGTTTAATATGTCTTTAAACTTAATTAAGATTTAATTTTTATATTAAACCTAATTTAATTAAGGTTTAATGGGCTTAATTATGTTTATTATGTCTTTAAACTTTATTAATAAGTTTAATTTTGATTAATTAAGTTTAATATGGCTTTAAACTTAAGTAAGATTTAATTTTTATATTAAACCTAATTTAAGTAAGGTTTAATGAGTTAATTAAGTTTATTATGTCTTTAAACTTAATTAATAAGTTTAATTTTGATTAATTAAGTTTAATATGTCTTTAAACTTAATTGAGATTTAATTTTTATGTTAAACCTAATTTAACTAAGGTTTAATGGGTTTAATTAAGTTTATTATGTCTTTAAACTTAATTAATAAGTTTAATTTTGATTAATTAAGTTTAATATGTCTTTAAACTTAATTAAGATTTAATTTTTATATTAAACCTAATTTAAGTAAGGTTTAATGAGTTAATTAAGTTTATTATGTCTTTAAACTTAATTAATAAGTTTAATTTTGATTAATTAAGTTTAATATGTCTTTAAACTTAATTAAGATTTAATTTTTATATTAAACCTAATTTAAGTAAGGTTTAATGAGTTAATTAAGTTTATTATGTCTTTAAACTTAATTAATAAGTTTAATTTTGATTAATTAAGTTTAATATGTCTTTAAATTTAATTAAGATTTAATTTTTATATTAAACCTAATTTAAGTAAGGTTTAATGGGTTTAATTATTATTTTAAATTTAGTTATGTCCAATTTGGTCATTTTAGACTTAAGTGAAGTTTCTCATTAGTCTATCATAGACTAGAACCATTTTCAAACTTTGATTGTTGATGAAAATAGGTTAAATTTATAAAGGGTTATTTTTAGGATTAAAATTATTTAATTAATAAAGGATTTTAACCCTAAATTTCAAAATACCATTCAAAATGATTTCTATGACTTAGAAATAATTTTCTTAGGGTTATTGTCATGTTGCCCTATCATTTCTAGCCATTTGCATTTTTATTTTCCTTAATTTTCAATTTTTATAATTATTATTTGAAATAAATATAAAGAAACTTGAAAATTAAAGAAAGGTGTCCTAGGCATGTTTTCTGTCCTTGGAAAAATTATGGAAGGTTCCTAAGAACATAAAGATAAATGCCTCAAAGTTTCACAATTTTTTGATTTATAAATAATTTTTAATAATTAAAATACTCCAGAGAGTATTTAATTAATTAAAAATTAAGTACCGAGAATAAAATTATGATTTTAGTCTTATAATTTTCTCCTCTTCAAGAGCTTTCCGGAGGTATTTTTATTTTATTTTTATAACCTCTGGATAAAAAGATATTGATTTTTGAAGTTTTTAAGGTTTCTTGGATTTTTTATAATTTCCCGCCGCCAAACTCCTCGCGTGTCCTCGGAGCCGTCGAAGAGCGGGAAAATCCAGTGCGGGCAGCTGAACAGCGGACACCTTAGGGGAGAGATCAGCGCCGTCCGTTCCTAAAGCGCGGGATTGGACGGCGGAGAAAATTCGGCTAAAAATCCAAAAATTCTCGAGCCATTAAACTTCAAACATCAATATCTCACTAATTTCTTGATGAAATTGAGTGATTTTTTTTTAAAATGATCATCTGGATGAGAAGTATCCATCCATACTGTGATGATACACTTCTGGACTAGTATAACACATGATATGTCGAAAATACGATTTATTTTGTAAAGAAAAGTTCCATACCTTTGCCACAAGCAAATCAAGCTTGATCAGACCTTATGGTTGCCTTCTAGGACTCTAATAGAAGGTTATTGCTGCAACAATTTGATCCAGAAGTCGGGCTTAGGGAGGAATTTTGAAGAAGTACCTAATTTGGGGCTGTTTTTGAAATTTGGTCAAATTGGCTCAAATAGGCTCAAACTATGGCTTGGATTTGATCCTAAAAGATTGTTGGGACTCTTAGGAAGACTTTTTATGTTGGGAGTAGGTGGATTTGGGCAGCCTATAGTTCTCCCTATTTTTTTTTCTTCTTCTTGCTAGGTTCGGCCATGGGGTCCTATTTATAGCAAAGGGAGGTTATGGCTTAACTTAGGATGTTCTAGGGGAGTAGTTACCTACTCTATCAGCCCATTGGGTGAAGGAATTGGCTGAAGATAGGCATTGATGCTTCTCCCTAAGTTTTCCATGATGATTTCCATTGTTTTGTCTCTCACCCATTGGCTCATGTAAGAGGTGCATGGTGAGCTGCCTCTACTCTTCTTAGGGAGCTTACACATCATCTCTTAAGCTTGGCAAATGGTGACACACAAGCTTATCCCTCATCATTGCTTCTAACCATGGTAAGGGGGGGGGGTTTCATGCATAATTTTCCTTCCATTGGGTGGCTTGGGAGGTGGGAGGTGAGGCCTCATGTTGGCCGGCCACCTCATGACCAAATGAAGCTTAGGGTGAAGGAGAGAGTGACACCTCACCCCATGCATCATGATGGGTATTAACCCATGGCTAAGTGGTCTTAATGGGGGTTTAATTAAACCTTAAAATGGGTTTAGCCTAATTAAATATGAGAATGCTATATGTCATTTCATTTCTTTTTAATTTCCCATTTTAATTAATTATTTTATTTGTTAAAATTGTTGGAAAATATTTTATTAATCAATTTATTAATTGAAAATAATTTCAATTTAATTAATTGATTAATTTTATCATTTTTGTCATTTTATGATTTTAATTTAATTTTCATTTCAATTAATTATGTCATTTAATTAAAATATTGAAAATTAAATCATTAATCATTTTAATTAATCAAAATAATTTTGAAATTAATTATTTGATTAATTTTTTTGCTTTTATTTCATTTTTATCTATTTTAATCAAAATAAATAGGTGTTGACCAATTTCGACTCAGGTTGACTCCAAGTCGACTCAAATTGATCAATTTAATTTTAAAATGTCCAGTACTTGTGATTTTGTCATTGTGGGGTTCTAAATGTGACATTGGGTGAAAGGGTTGACTTAGGGGTCAATAGGATTGGTCATTAGGTCTGGTTTGACCAATTTGACAAAAATTGACTTTTTAGGTCATAAGGTTGACCTATGGGGTCAACAGGATTGGTCATTGGGTCTGGTTTGACCAGTTTGACCAATGTTGACTTTTAGGTCATAAGGTTGACCTATGGGGTCAACAAGGTAGGTCATGAGGTTTAGTTTGACCAATTTGACCAATGTTGACTTTTTAGGTCAAAAGGTTGACCTATGGGTCAACAGGGTAGGTCATGAGGTCTGGTTTGACCAGTTTGACCAAAGTTGACTTTTTAGGTCATAAGGGTGACCAATGGGGTCAACAGGGTAGGTCATTAGGTCTGGTTTCATCAATTTGACCAAAGTTGACTTTTTAGGTCATAAGGGTGACCTATGGGGTCAACAGGGTAGGTCATTAGGTCTGGTTTGACCATTTTGACCAAAGTTGACTTTTTAGGTCAAAAGGTTGACATATGGGGTCAACAGGGTTGGTCACTGGGTCTGGTTTGACCAATTTGACCAAAGTTGACTTTTTAGGTCAAAAGGTTAACTTATGGGGTCAACAGGGTTGGTCAGTGGGTATGGTTTGACCAATTTTGACCAAAGTTGACTTTTTAGGTCAAAAGGTTGACCTATGGGGTCAACAAGGTTGGTCACTAGGTCTGGTTTGACTATTTTGACCAAAGTTGAATTTTTAGGTCATAAGGTTGACCTATGGGGTCAACAGGGTAGGTCATTACGTCTGGTTTGACCAATTTGACCAAAGTTGACTTTTTAGGTCAAATGGGTGACCTATGGGGTCAACAGGGTTGGTCACTGGGTCTGGTTTGACCATTTTGACCAAAGTTGACTTTTGAGGTCATAAGGTTGACCTATGGGGTCAACAGGGTAGGTCATTAGGTCTGGTTTGACCAATTTGACCAAAGTTGACTTTTTAGGTCATAAGGTTGACCTATGGGGTCAACAGGGTTGGTCATTAGGTCTGGTTTGTCCAATTTGACCAAAATTGACTTTTAGGTCAAAAGGGTGACCTATGGGGTCAACATGGTAGGTCATTAGGTCTGGTTTGATGAATTTGACCAAAGTTGACTTTTTAGGTCATAAGGTTGACCTATGGGGTCAACAGGATTGGTCATTAGGTCTGGTTTGACCAATTTGACCAAAGTTGACTTTTTAGGTCAAAAGGGTGACCTATGGGGTCAACAGGGTAGGTCATTAGGTCTGGTTTGACCAATTTGACTAATGTTGACTTTTAGGTCAAAAGGTTGACCTATGGGGTCAACATGATAGGTCATTAGGTCTGGTTTAACCAATTTGACCAAAGTTGGTTTTTTAGGTTATAAGGGTGACCTATGGGGTCAACAGAGTTGGTCACTGGGTCTGGTTTGACCAATTTGACCAAAGTTGACTTTTTAGGTCATAAGGTTATTGACTCATTGTAAAATGAGGTCAACAAAAGGGCCCCCAATATGTGTAGAATACTATATAAGTATTCTGCACATATTGGCGTTGATCGAAGTGGTCTAAGAAATATCGCATAACAATCAGGAAAAGGGTGGGCATCATATCACTCCCGGAGGATGTCAGATGTCTTTTATGTCGGTTCTAAGAAGAGATTTTCTTCTTGTATTTGAAAAGAGATTTACCGGGAGGGAAAATGGATGTCATATTTCATTTTTCAAAATATCGTTGTCGATATTTTGATAAAGGAATACCGTGATTTTCGTGTCAGGAAAGGATGTATATCCTACAACCGGAGAGAGAAAATAGATGTCATCTTCTATTTTCCTGAAAATGTCAATGTCAATATTTGGTTAGAGGAAAGCCGTAATTTCCTTATCAGGAAAGGACTTATATCCAATAACCGGATAGAGAAAATAGATGTCATTTTCTATTTCTCAAAAATGTCAATGCCAATATTTGGTTAGAGGAAAGCCATAATTTCCTTATCAGGAAAGGACTTATATCCAATAACCGGATAGAGAAAATAGATGTCATTTTCTACTTCTCAAAAATGTCAATGTCAAGATTTGGTTAGAAGAAAGTCATGATTTCCGTATCAGGAAAGGACTTATATCCAATAACCGGAGAGAGAAAATAGATGTCATTTTCTATTTTCCTCAAAATGTCAATGTCAAGATTTGGTTAGAGGAAAGTCGTAATTTCAGCATCGGGAAAGAACTTATATCCAATAACCGGAGAGAGAAAATAGATGTCATTTTCTATTTTCCTGAAAATGTCAATGTCAATATTTGGTTAGAGTAAAGCCGTAATTTCCTTATCAGGAAAGGACTTATATCCAATAACCGGATAGAGAAAATAGATGTCATTTTGTATTTCTCAAAAATGTCAATGTCAAGATTTGGTTAGAGGAAAGTCGTAATTTCTTTATCAGGAAAGGACTTATATCCAATAACCGAAGAAAGAAAATAGATGTCATTTTCTATTTCTCTCAAAATGTCGATGTCAAGATTTGGTTAGAGGAAAGCCGTGATTTCCACATCAGGAAAGGACTTATATCCAATAACCGAAGAGAGAAAATAGATGTCATTTTCTATTTTCCTCAAAATGTCGAGGTCAAGATTTGGTTAGAGGAAAGTCATAATTTCCGCATCAGGAAAGGACTTATATCCAATAACCAAAGAGAGAAAATAGATGTCATTTTCTATTTCTCAAAATGTTGATGTCAAGATTTGGTTAGAGGAAAGTCGTAATTTCCGCATGTTGACATCATTTTACAATGAGTCAATAACCTTATGACCTAAAAAGTCAACTTTGGTCAAAATGGTCAAACCAGACCCAATGACCTACCCTGTTGACCCCATAGGTCAACTTTATGATCTAAAAAGTCAACTTTGGTCAAATTGGTCAAACCAGACCTAATGACCTACCCTGTTGACCCCATAGGTCAACCTTTTGACTTAAAAAGTCAACATTGGTCAAAATGGTCAAACCAGACCCAATGACCTACCCTGTTGACCCCATAGGTCAACCTTATGACCTAAAAAGTCAACTTTGGTCAAATTGGTCAAACCAGACCTAATGACCTACCATGTTGACCCATAGGTCAACCTTTTGACTTAAAAAGTCAACATTGGTCAAAATGGTCAAACCAGACTAATGACCTACCCTGTTGACCCCATAGGTCAACCTTATGACCTAAAAAGTCAACTTTGGTTAAAATGGTCAAACCAGACCCAATGACATGCCCTGTTGACCCCATAGGTCAACCTTATGACCTAAAAAGTCAACTTTGGTCAAAATGGTCAAACTAGACCCAATGACCTACCCTGTTGACCCCATAGGTCAACCTTATGACCTAAAAAGTCAACTTTGGTCAAATTGGTTAAAACAGACCTAATGACCAACCCCGTTGACCCCATAGGTCAACCTTATGACCTAAAAAGTCAACTTTGGTCAAATTGGTCAAATCAGACCTAATGACCTACCCTGTTGACCCAATATGTCAATCTTTTGACTTAAAAAGTCAACATTGGTCAAAATGAGCAAACCAGACCTAATGACCAACCCTGTTGACCTCATAGGTCAACCTTATGAATTAAAAAGTCAACTTTGGTCAAATTGGTCAAACCAGACCCAATGACCTACCCTGTTGACCCCATAGGTCAGCCGTATGACTTAAAAAGTCAACTTTGGTCAAAATGGTCAAACCAGACCCAATGACCTACCCTGTTGACACCATAGGTCAACCTTATGACCTAAAAAGTCAACTTTAGTCAAAATGGTCAAACCAGACCTAATGACCTACCCTGTTGACCCCATAGGTCAACCTTATGACCTAAAAAGTCAACTTTAGTCAAATTGGTCAAATCAGACCTAGTGACCAACCCTATTGAGCCCATAGGTCAACCTTATGACCTAAAAAGTCAACTTTGGTCAAATTGGTCAAACCAGACCTAATGACCTAACCTGTTGACCCCATAGGTCAACCTTATGACCTAAAAAGTCAACTTTGGTCAAATTGGTCAAACCAGACCTAATGACCAATCCTGTTGACCCATAAGTCAACCCTTTCACCCAATGACACATTTAAAGCCCCACAATGACAAAATCACAAGTACTGGACATTTTAAAATTAAATTGATCAATCTAGGCTGACTTGGGTCAATCAAGGTCAAAATTGGTCAACACCTATCTATTTTGATTAAAATAGATAAAAATGAAATAAAAACAACAAAATTAATCAAATAATTAATTTCAAAATTATTTTGATTAATTAAAATGATTAATGATTTAATTTTCAATATTTTAATTAAATGACATAATTAATTAAAATGAAAATTAAATTAAAATCATAAAATCATAAAAATTATAAAATTAATCAATTAATTAAATTGAAATTATTTTCAATTAATAAATTGATTAATAAAATATTTTCCAACAAATTTAATTAATAAAATAATTAATTAAAATGGGAAATTAAAAAGAAATTAAATGACATATAACCTTCTCATAATTAATTAGGCTAAATTCATCTTAAGGCCTAATTAACACATAATTAAGCCCACATTAAGTCCACTTAGCCATGGGTTAATACCCATCATGATGCATGGGGTGAGGTGTCACTCTCTCCTTCACCCTAAGCCTCATTCATCCATGAGGTGGCCGGCCAACATGAAGCCTCACCACCCACCTCCCAAGCCACCCAATGGAAGGAAAACCATGCATGAAACCCCCCTACCATGGTTAGAAGCAATGATGAGGGATGAGCTTGTGTGTCACCATTTACCAAGCTTAAAAAATGAGGTGTAAGCCCCCTAAGAAGAGAAGAGGCAGCTCACCATGCACCTCTCACATGAGCCAATGAATGAGAGATAAAACAATGAAGATCATCATGGAAAACTTAGGGAGAAGCATCAATGCCTATCTTCAGCCAATTCCTTCATCCAATGGGCTGATAGAGGAGGTAACTACTCCCCTAGAACATCCTAAGCTTAAGCCATAACCTCCCCTTGCTATAAATAAGACCCCATGGCCGAAAATAACAAGGAGAAGAAAAAAATTAGGGAGAACTATAGGCTGCCCAAATCCACCTGCTCCCAACATAAAAATTTTTCCTAAGAGTCCCAACAATCTTTTAGGATCAAATCCAAGCCATAGTTTGAGCCTATTTGAGCCAATTTGACCAAATTTCAAAAACAGCCCCAATTTAGGCACTTCTTCAAAATTCCTCCCCAAGCCCGACTTCTGGATCAAATTGCTGCAGCAATAACCTGCTATTGGAGTCCTAGAAGGCAACGATAAGGTCTGATCTAGCTTGATTTTCTTGTGACAAAGGTATGGAATTTTTCTTTGCAAAATAAATCATATTTTCGACATATCATGTGTTATACTAGTCCAGAAGTGTATCATCACCGTATGGATAGATACTTCTCATCCAGATGATCATTTTAAAAAAAATCACTCAATTTCATCAAGAAATGAGTGAGATATTGATGTTTAAAGTTTAATGGTTTGAAATAATTCGGATTTTTATCCGAATTATTTCGGCCGTCCGATCCCGCGCCTTAGGGATGGACGGCGCTGATCTGTCCCCCGCGGTGTCGCGTGTTCGGCCCCGCAGCGGATCCTTCCGCCCGCTCGACACGTACGAGGACACGCGTCGGCGGGAGGTGGGTTTGGCGGCGCAATTTAGGTTAAAAATTCATTTTAACCTTAAAAACTTCAAAAATCAATATCTTTTTATCTATAGGTCACAAAAATATGACAAAAATACATATGGAAAGCTCTTGAAGAGGAGAAAATTATGAACCAAAATCATAATTTTATTCTCAGCATTTAATTTTTAATTAATTAAATACTCTCTGGAGTATTTTAATTATTAAAAATTATTCATAAATCAAAAAATTATGAAATTTTGAGGCATTTATCTTTATGTTCTTAGGGACCTTTCAAAATTTTTCCAGGGACAGAAAACATGCCTAGGACACTTTTCTTTAATTTTCAAGTTTCTTTGTAATTATTTCAAATAATAATTATAAAAATTGAAAATTAAGGAAAATAAAAATGCAAATGGCTAGAAATGATAGGGCAACAAACAATAACCCTAAGAAAATTATTTCTAAGTCATAGAAATCATTTTGAATGGTATTTTGAAATTCAGAGTTAAAATCATTAAATAATTTCAATCCTAAAAATACCCCTTTATAAATTTAACATATTTTCATCAACAATCAAAGTTTGAATTCTAGTCTATGATAGACTAATGAGAAATTTCACTTAAGTTTAAAATCAACAAATTAGACTTAACTAAATTTAAAATAATAATTAAACCTCTTAATTAAGTTTAAAGACATAATAAACTTAATTAACTCATTAAACCTTACTTAAATTAGGTTCAACCCACATTGAACCTAACTTAAACCTAACCTTAACTTGAGTCCAACCTAACTTGAACTCAAGTTAATCAAAACCTTAGGTTCAACCTACATTGAACCTAACTTAAACCTAAACTAACTTGAGTCCAACCTAACTCGAACTCAAGTTAACCTAAACCTTAGGTTCAACCCACATTGAACCTAACTTAAACCTAACCTAACTTGAGTCCAACCTAACTTGAACTCAAGTCAACCTAAACCTTAGGTTCAACCTACATTGAACCTAACTTAAACCTAACCTAACTTGAGTCCAACCTAACTTAAACTCAAGTTAACTCTAAACCTTAGGTTCAACCCACATCGAACCTAACTTAAACCCTAACCTAACTCGAGTCCAACCTAACTCGAACTCAAGTTAACCTAAACCTTAGGTTCAACCCACAATGAACCTAACTTTAACCTAACCTAACTTGAGTCCAACCTAACTTGAACTCAAGTTAACCTAAACCTTAGGTTCAACCTACATCGAACCTAACTTAACTTGAAGCCTTAGGTTCAACCCATGTTGAACCTAACCTAAATTGAACTGAACTTGAGTTCAATCCAACTAGAACCTAATTTAATCCAATTCAAACCTTAACTTAGGTTCAACTCATATTGAACTTAAATCGACCTTAAGTCTAGGTTAAACCTAACATGAACCTAACCAAAAAAAAAAACCTAACTTAAGTCTAACCTATATTAGACTTAAGTCAAACCATACTTAGGTTTAACATGATATAAACCTAAGTCTAATCTAAGCCTTAGGTTCAACCTAACTTGGATCTAAACTAAAACCCGGCTTAAGTTCAATCCTAAGTCTAGGACTAACTTTAAATAGACTTAATTAAAACTTAAGTCTTATCTAAAAGGGACTTAGATGGTCTGCAAATCTAATCGAGTCTAATTTAATAGACTTGATTAACCTTTAAGTCCTATTTAAACAAGACTTAAAACTTAATTAAATCTATTCTAAACCGAACCTTTTAACTTAAGTTCAAACAAACTTGAACTCAAGTTAAATATATTCAATCAACATTGAATCTAACTTAGATTTAACCAGACATGAACCCAAGTTAATTCAATCAATATTGAATCTAATTTCAAATCTTTTAACTTAAGTTCAAACAAACATGAACTCAAGTTAAATAGATTCAACCAACATTGAATCTAACTTAGGTTCAACCAAACATGAACCCAAGTCAATTCAATCAATATTGAATCTAATTTTGAATCTTTTAACTTGAATTCAAACATACATGAACTCAAGTTAAATAGATTCAATCAACATCGAATCTAACTTAGGTTTAATCAGATATGAACCTAAGTTAATTCAATCAATATTGAATCTAATTCTAAACCTTTCAGACAGACATGAACTCAAGTTAATAAATTCAATATTTTAAAACCAAAATTGACATAATCAACAAAAAAATTGACATTTCAAAATAATTCGATAGAAATTGACATCCAAGACATATCAAAATATTCTGTGACATTATTTCTGATAATGTTTTCTTTGCAGGGTGAAAGCAAGAAATTTCGTTTAGATTTTCTTTGCATGTTATAGGATGTGCTAACCTGTTTTGCAGGACGTCGACGACGGGACAAAAACAAAACCAAAAATTTTAGGTTAGACATATAACCTGAAACTTTTGACAACAAAAATAAAACCAAAACTTTTAGGTTAGACATATAACCTAAAATTTTTCAACAAATCAACAACATTGACAACAAAACCAAAAATTTTAGGTTAAACATATAACATGAAACTTTTGACAACAAAAACAAAACCAAAACTTTTAGGTTAGACATATAACCTGAAATTTTTCAACAAATCAACAACATTGACAACAAAACCAAAACTTTTAGGTTAGACATATAACCTGAAACTTTTGATAACAAGAACAAAACCAAAACTTTTAGGTTAGACATATAACCTGAAATTTTTCAACAAAGCAACAACATTGACAACAAAATCAGAATCTTTGGGTTAAACATAATGCCTAAAGTGTTCAATAACATGATATAATGACATTCAATAGTGATAGTGGGTACATCTCTCCTTAAAATGAATTCTTAGAAAACAAATGATTAACATTAATCAGAAGTCTTCTTAAACAATTGAAAATTGTTTAAGATGTAATTAACTATAGAGGCTTACCTTTATAGAAGATCTAAAAGAACACGAAATAGAAATCTCTGGTTTACCATGATTTTCTTAATATGAAAATTCTGGAATATGTTATTCTAGAATATCCTCATATAAGAATTATCATAAACATCCTTTTCTATTATTAGTCCTAAAATTTCTCTAAATCCTTCATAGGCTTTATATGAATAAAACTAGGCTAATATTAGATGGCGACTCCTTGACATTGACATTGGATGGCGATGACATGACCCCATCCGCACCAAGGACAAATTATGTATTAAATCTTTCATCGCCACCACCGCATCAGGAAAGAACTTATATCCAATAACCGAAGAGAGAAAATAGATGTCATTTTCTATTTTCCTCAAAATGTCGATGTCAAGATTTGGTTAGAGGAAAGCCGTGATTTCCACATCAGGAAAGAACTTATATCCAATAAACGAAGAGAGTGAGGAACTCATTAATATTTTTGGTGGGAATATCCGCTAGGGTTTTGACCTATATAGGTCGAAAGCTAATTCTCATGTTTGATTATCATAAATTATTCATTTTATCATTTATTGGTTTTAGGACCTGTCGACATATCATATACAATTGGGATATATTTTCCTTCAACACTTCATTTTATTTCCATAAAAAGTCACCAGTACATATTTATTGCAAACAAAAGCTTACAGTACATACATATGTACATGTTATATAGCACGCTGCAACAAACTACTGATATTTTACATGTCAACAGCTACCGATATGCCACACATCAACAACTATAGATATACTATATGTCAAGAGTTCTTCATATCATGTCATAGATTTGGAGGTTATCAGATCGTCCATAAACGTCCTACACTCCAAAACATCATTCGCCGAACATGTTTCGGGTGTTCAGAGATTTATGGGATCACAGCAGTTCCAAAGGCTTTAGTCCTTCGAGCTCTGGTATTGGTTGATATCCGTCTGGTCGTTTGTCAGGTTTCATTCGTCGCAAGGTGATGGAGATTCATGGCTTGTTAACACTGGGTATGCACTGTTCCCTTGGAACAGAAGAACTGATCCTTGGGTTAAAAGGCGTGGCATGTCCCATCAAACTCTCCGGGTCCTAAGATTTGTATCTCTTTCGAATATAACGGAGCAACGATTCATTAAAGACAGAGTACAAAATGGTTTTTCAAAATCATGACTGTCGATGTGAGGAGGGATACAATCCCCTTTATCATACATATTAATGATGCAGCTATCGGGAACACAATCCGCGAGTATGATCCCCCAAGTAACAAGTCGTCTGATAATTTGGATTATCACCACGGGTAAAGGGTCGACTTGTTCATGTCGTAGAATCCCAGGAAGATTTCCTTCTCTGTCTCTTGCATAGTTTTAGCAACATCCGTATTGAATGGTTTGCCTACCCTTACCACGAATCCATTTACTAGGTTCAGAATAGGTCCTCCTTCGAAGGCGTCCAGCCACCACGATCTCGGGCTTCTATGATGTGGTTGATGATAACAACTTGTTCAGTTTCATCAAATATTCTGGTAAAAAGTTTAAGACAATCCAGAATATTTATTGTTCTTTTATTCACATATTTATATTGTTCGAAGGTTCTCCACTCAATGGCGCGAATTCGTCGTATCTCTTCCTCCAATTGATTCTTTTTGTCTGATACTCTTAAACATTGACCAGGTATGACCGATGGTGGAGTGATGACTGCTTTGCCATCTTCTTTTTCTATAAGGTCTAGATTTGTCATTTCCGATATTATTTCCTCAAACGGAGTATTGATAGTTCGCGATTTTAACTGGCTCATATCTTCCATGTCTTGTTTCTCTTGTAATTGTTTTTGTCGTTTTAGTCGTTTATTTCGATTTTGTCTTTGCGATCTGGTGAATCCTGTCGTCGGATTTTTGGTTCCTGACGTTGATGCTCCTTGTACCGGGGCAGTCATGAATTCTGCTTCATCTGAGCTATCACTGATTGTGAATTCATATTCTTTGGGTTTTCGGAGTTTGAATTCTATCAAAGGTGTTTGCAGATTAACTTCACTGTGATTCACCAGATAAAGTAACGATCCATGATATATGGATTCAACCTGCAATAGGTCAAAATTAAAGTGAACTCTGGTCCCCGCGTCTATATGTCGACGGTCCAAGGTAAAAGTCATATTATTTCGGAATGAGAAAAATAATCTGTCTTCAGGCATTTTTCCTGAAAATATCAAGACAGAATATCATTTTAGATTTTCAAATGTTTGTTTAACAAATGAAAGAGATGTCACAAAATATCAAAGATGATTTTTGAAAGGAGAATTTATTGTCCCATTTTATAAATAAGTCTTTATTCATTTCTTCCTTTTTATGTCGCGTAGTATTTCTTTAGAAAACGCCCATTGATTGGAGATAAGATTCTTTCTCCTTGACAATCCACCAATTGGTACGATCCTCTGGAATATGTCTTTTCAATTACATATGGACCTTCCCATATTGGTTCGAATTTGCCACCTATCTTTCGATGAGCTAGTATAGGTCTTCGAAGAACTAAAACTAATTCACCGATTCGAAAGGTTCTAGGGCGAACTAGTTTGTCGTGAGCTCGTATCATTTTTGCTTGATACAATTCAAGATTTTGTTGGGCTTGCAGACGTTTTCCCTCTAAATTTTTAAGTTCTTCAAGTCGTAACTTGAGATTTTCTTCTTCAATTATTTTATCAGTTATTGCGATTCTCAGAGAAGGAATTTGGACTTCCAGAGGCAAAATGGCTTCAGAACCATATACCAAAGCAAATGGTGTAGACCGTGTTGGAGTTTGGTATGTAGTTCTATAAGCCCATAAAGCTTCTATTAGTCGTTCATGCCATTGTCTCGGGCTATTACTTAATGTCTTTTTCAAGATTTGAACCAACGTTTTATTGAAAGCTTTAGCTAATCCATTGGCCTTAGGGTAATAGATTGTTGAATATCTCCAGTCAATCGCATGTCTCTGGATAAAGTGATTCATTTTTGTGTTTTTGAAGGCCAATCCATTGTCTGATATGACTCTTCGAGGAATCCCAAATCTATAACCGATATGTGTTTTAAAGAAGTGGAGAACTTGTTCGCCTCGACTTCTCGAAGGGGTATTGCTTACGCCCATTTAGAAAAATAGTCGGTAGTCGCGGAATAAATTATGGCCCTTGGAAGATGGAGGATCTATAGGGCCCACTATGTCAGTACCCCAACATTCAAATGGCCATGATGCAATGGTCGGATGTAGGACATTTGGAGGTTGATGTAAAACTACTCAATGTATTTGACATTGATGACATTTCTTTGCAACGTCAAGACAGTCGGTCGTCATTGTTGGCCAATAATAACCCATTCTTTTTATTTTCATTTCATTTTGGGCCCAGATTGATGTGCACCACATAAACCTGAATGAACTTCCTTAACAATCTCTCGAGCTTCAATTTGGTTTAAACATCTTAACCACATCTGATCAAAAGATCGTTTATAAAGGACATCATTTATTAGAGCATATGATAACACTCTTTGTTAATTTGATTGGCAATAGAACTATTTTCAGGCAATTTTCCAGTTTCTAAATATTGGATGATTGGTTGTCGCCAATCATCTTTCTCGTTACTTATTGTCATTGTCATATTTTCGCTGATTTTATGCAAATTATCCATATCAATTTAAGAAAGAACTTGTCGTCCTTTTATAGAAATCGGTATGTCATCTTCTTCTGGACACGCAAATTCCTTTGCAAGTTTTGCCAGAGCATCCGCTAGAGAGTTATCTCGTCTCAGAATTAAGAAAAATGTTACATCAGGAATTTGTTGAAGTAATTTCAAAGTGTAACGAGAATACTGTTCAAGTCGTGGTTTCGAATTTTGTATTTGCCGGCAATTTGATTGATAATTAACTGAGAATCTCCGTAGATATCAATATTCTTAATTTCCATTAATATTGTCAATTCTAGACCAGTTATGAGCTCTTCATATTCGGCTTCATTATTCGTGCATGGTTCTGTCAAATTATAGGAAAAGGGCATCATCATTTTGTCTGGAGTAATGAAAATTAATCCTACTCCGGCTTTGTCTGGTATGATTGTCTGTTTATCTTTGTCTTTCTACGCAGATGATGCTCCGTCGAAGTAGAGTTCCCATCGTTGCATGTTAGAATCTTTTACTTCTGATATTTGTTCATCAGGTAGATCGTCGTTAAGGGGTGATCCTGCTGGAATTGGGTGTGCCGCTAATAAATCTGCTAGGATTTGTCCTTTAATAGCACGTAACGAAACAAATGTTATGTCAAATTGTAACAAGATCATTGCCCATCTTGCTAATCTCCCAGAAAGTGTCGTTCGTGTTATTAAATATTGTAACGGGTTAATTCTTGAAATAAGAGTTACCTTATGAGAAAGCATATAATGTCTTAGCTTTTGAACTGCGAAGATCAGGGCTAAACAATGCTTTTCAATTGTTGGATATTTTATTTCCTTTGGAACTAAACAACGACTCAAGTAGTATAACGCATTCTCTTTTCCTTCATCATTTACTTGTGCTAGTAAAGCTCCAAGTGAATTGTCCAATGCTGCGGTGTAAAGGATTAAAGGTCTTCCTAATACGAGTAGCTGCTAAGACGGGAGGGGTTGTCGGATATTGTTTAATGTCTTCGAAAGCATCTCGGCATTTTTCATCCCACACAAATTTGGCATTCTTTCTAGTAAGGGCAGTAAGGGGTTGACATCTACCCGATAGATTGGAAATGAAACGTCGTATATATGCTAATTTTCCTTGAAAAGATCTCAATTGAGTTAGATTTTTAGGAGGAGACATATTTAGGATAGCTTCAATTTTGAGAGGATCAATTTCTATCCCACGATGTCGAACTACAAATCCTAAAAATTTTCCTGAAGTGACACAAAAGGCGCACTTTAAAGGGTTCATTTTAAGATTATATCGTCGTAGTCGTTCAAAGACAATTCTCAAATTGTATATATGATCGTCTTTTTGTTTACTATTGACAATCAGATCGTCGACATAACATTCATCTTGATTATGTATTAGTTCATCAAAAATCCGTGTCATGGCTCTTTGATAGGTTGCACGGCATTTTTAGTCCAAATGGCATAACCTTATAACAATATATGCCCATAGGTGTTCGGAAAGTCTGTATTTACTTCGTCTTCGAAAACATTTTTATTTGGTTATATCCGATGATCCATCCATGAAAGAAAATATTGCATATTTTGATGCAATATCAATCATTAATTCAAGAATTGGTAAAGGAAATTCATCTTTTGGACATGCTTTGTTCAAGTCTCCGTGAGTCATGCGGACTCTTATTTTTCCATTTTTCTTTTTAATCGGCACCACATTGGCTAGCTCAAGTTGGATAGTTTTCTTCTCGTATGAAGTCGGTCTCTATCAATTTCTTGACTTCCGCAAAGACTTGTTGCTCTATTTCGACACGCATCCTTCTTGGAGCTTGTTTAACTGGGTTTATGATTTGGTCTATCCCGAGTTTATTGACTGTGACTTCTGGAGATAAACTAGGCATTTCATCATAAGTCCAAGCAAAACAGTCTTTATATTCCATCAACAATTAAGTTATGTCTTTTATTTCCTCATCATTAAGGAATGAACTAATAAAAGTCGGTTTTGGATTTTCATTAGTTCCTAAATTTATTTCTTTTAGTTCATCAATTGTATATTTACTTTCTTCTTCCAACTCCGGGGAACATTTTCAATTGGAAGATCGAGCAATGATTCGGAATCACATTCTTCATGACGATCAAACAAAATTTCGTATCATCTAATGGTCCCAAAATTCCAAATCCAACACCTTTTTTAGAGTTAGAATTTCGTTTATTATCTTTCCACATTTGTTCAATGAAATGCGGTTGTTTTAAAGACCATTGTTTGAGCATTAAACTATTTTGAATGAATTTTCATGCCCAAGGAGAATACAACTCAAAAGGAATTTTCATTGATTGTGGAAGATTTTCATCTTCTATTTTTACATCATTTTTAGTACAAGAAGAAGTGGAGCTAAGTCTAAACTTAATTGGCTTTTTGTCATCATTATATACTTCTTTGACTATTAGATTCTCAATCTTAGCAATGGAGATTGGAGTTAGAGTCATAGAATGTATATAATGATTGATTTTTTCATACATAGATTCAAATTGTTTCTCTTTATCTTCCTCTTCTAGAGATATTTTGAATTGGGGTTAATTTGCAACCACAGATGTCGTTTCTTCTTCAGAATCCAGGTGGATTTTGAACTTCAGTGGTTTCTTCATTGTGACAATTGGATCTTCTCTCCTTCGTCCTCATTCTCGGCCTCGACCTCGAGTGCGAGTCTGACGGAAATTAGTCTCTTTTGTCTTTATTGAAGAAAAATCCTTTTTATTTATTTTCTTTTCTTTGTTCTTTTCTTCCATATTTATCGTTGTCTCTTTGGAATATATTGTTTTATTTATAGGAGCATAATATGCTGCATCTTCATATATACCGATTTCATGGATTGAAAACGGTTGCAGGTCTCCTATAATACGAAATTCTTGTCCTTTTTGTAAATATTTGATACATTGATGTAATGAAGGGGGTACCATTTTATATTCATGGAGCCATGGTCTGCAAAGTAAGGCATTAAAAGAGGTATCTGAATCAATAATATGAAATTTTGCTGTTGTTGCCAAGTCAGCAATGTTATTGATCCAAGGGCCCGTTCCCCTTGTTGATTGAATCCTCTTAACATCATTGTATCCCTTGATAATTGAGAGGCATCAATGTCTAAGTATGCAAGAGTTCTTAGATTCATAATGTTGATTGAAGCACCTGGGTCAATAAGAACTCTCGAAAGTATCATGTCATTGATGTTTACTGTAATATATAGTGGACGATTGTGTTCAGTTGTTCTGAGCAACAAGTCATTGTCAGAGAAGGTAATCTTTG
Organism: Papilionanthe hookeriana x Papilionanthe teres; assembly: GCA_022702705.1. Lineage (NCBI taxonomy): Eukaryota > Viridiplantae > Streptophyta > Magnoliopsida > Asparagales > Orchidaceae > Papilionanthe > Papilionanthe hookeriana x Papilionanthe teres. Next base: position 60,978,547 of record CM040436.1, read on the forward strand.
TTGATTCCTCTAATGAATAAGCTTCGTTTTGGGTAGTACTAGCAAGTTGAGTTAAGCAAATATCAGGGTCCGAAAGGGCCTTGATTAATGATTCTCTCATTTCTTTGGAAAGTATGAGAGCGTCATAGATGCTTAATTTTGCAGGCAATTTTCTCAAATGGGCCAGTACATTATAATCCACCTTGTTGTGAAGATCATCCTTATTTCCTTCGGAAGTTCGGGGATATATTGGAGGAATGATCTTATCTGGTGTAATTATTTGTTTTTTTTTTCTTGTGGAATCATCTTAGGAGGTAAGATTTTTCCACTTCTCAAGTTAATTTCAACTAGTTCTTCAGGTTAATTATCCGATTCATTTGCTTCTGAATCCGAAGATTCCAATTTTATAGAAATCGGAATTCCTTGTAATTGAAGCGTAGCAATGTCATCTTCATTTTTGTCGTTGTCAGATTTCTCATTTTTATTTTCATTATTTTGGTTGTCTTTAGATTGATCATATACGATTTGAGTATTGTCTATAGGATTAGAATTCAAATGGTCATTCTCAGAAGCATCAGCCAGAATAGAAAAAATATACGCAAAACTAGGATTGTTATTATTCATGGTAAAATGAAAGTCATACAAAGTTATCGGCCTGAGGATTTTTCGTCATTCGCTCGACATAACTATCCTAGTACAAGAGTGAAATAAACTAGAAGGTACAAAAGGAGTTGCAGCCCCTATGCCTGAAAGACCTCTAATCTTTTCCATTTTCCTGATTTTCATTTTCTTTTCTTTCTTGGGAGATTTTGTAACTTGATATTTAGCGAAGATCTCTTCAGAAATGATATCCTTGTTTTTAGGACTACGTTCCTCTATCGAAATCATATTGACTGATCCCTTTTCAGGTTCTTTCAAGTATTCTTTCGGGATGACTATATTTCCATCTTTGAAATTACGCTTTAACCAGTCTTTGAAGACAAAACATTCTTCAATTTTATGTCGGAGCATCCTGTGATAAAGGCAATAATTAGGATTGTCCTTCATGTCAATTTTTGCTGGCCTCTTAGCTTCTGGTAGCTTAAATTCAGGTATTTTAAGCAAGCTACGAAATATTTTGCTGACGGCTTCTGTTTTAAATGAATATACTTTATTCATTCTCGGAGCCATTGTTTTCTGTTCAGTTGATACTGGGATTGGTTGTTGAAGTTGTAATTGAGGTGACGTCTGTGATGTCGAAGGATTTTGTCATTGCTTCTTTTGCTCCGGTTGGATTTGCATCACTTGTTTGCCTTTTCTCGCAATATTCCCGGGTTTCTTTTCAAAAGTTTTGATAGTTTTTGTCTTCATTGGACTCATCCGCTTAACCTCTTCCTAAAGATTGGCGACTTTATCGAGTAATTTTTCAAAAGTTTTTATCGTAAATCCTTTAAGCATAAATGCTTATGGGACCATGGATATTTTTAAGCGATATTCCAACAGAGCATGTTGTTCTTGTAAGCTGTGGCTCACATTTCATGCTGAGATTTCTCCAGCGTAAAATATAATCTACCAAGGTTTCTCCCGGTTTTTGTTTCTCTACCACCAAATCACCAACGAGTGGTATGATGTTGTGCTTCGCAAAGCGTTGAATAAAAAGGCTTTCAAGCTCTATAAAGGTTTTGACGGATCCATTGGGAAGTTCGCATACCGATCAAAGGCAACTCCCGTGAGACTCGTTAACAAATTGTCGAAATAGGAGAGCATCATTTCCTCCAAGGCATTACAGAGGCTTGCTCTAAAATGTGCCAGATGTTGTCGGGGATTTCCCGTCCCATCGAACATTTTAAAGACAGGAGGAACAAAACCCTTAGGATATTGAACAGAATCATATTCCTCTGGGTATGGCCTACCCTTTGGAGTTAATGCTCCAGCTTTTGCCTGAGCCATCGTTTCTTTAATTTTCTGTTCCACTATTTTTGTAATATCCTTTTCTGGAGTTTCGTTATGAGGAGAATTCTTTCTCTTTCGAGTGCTTTCCTCGACATCCATTAGTTCTTCTCTGCTTTCAAGGATGTGAATAGCCTCCGGTCTAATGATTTCAATAGCTGGAGAAGGGTCCGCTGGTGGTTTTTGCAAAGTCGCTACCAGTTCTTCCATTCTTTGTTCAAGACGACTTATTGGTTCATCTCGTTGTCGTATCACCTGTCGCAATTCCTCTTCATTTGATTCTCATGCTAAGGAAGTAGATCGGGTTTCTACCATGTTAACACCGGCAACAGATCTCATTGAACTCGTCGAAGTATTTTTCCTTTCTTGTCCCGAAAGTTGTTTAATATCTTCTTTTAATTTCTTTAATCTTTCTTGAAATGATTTTGTAGAATATTTTCTGCAAATCTCTTCTTGTGAACTATTTGCAGGAGTGTTGGTGGTATTAGAATTCCTTTCAGATGATTTTCGCCTCCACACATTATTTTTAAGTATAGGGCGAGAACTCTCAGGTGGTGTATCATATCCGGTATAAGGACAATTTGGTTTTTGTAGCATCTGGACCAAGTCCGTCATTTTAGCAGTTGTATCCTCTGCTTCTGACATTAATTTGTCATATCGAGTTTTGTCATTGGTGACCACTACATCTTTTATTCTAGGGCCCAATCAAAATTTTACTGGCACTCGAACACAATGTTTATCAGTTGGGAATTGATAATCAGTTTCTTGATAATCAGATTTTTCCATTGCTAAAATTCTTCTTTTCATGGTGTTGGAGACTGCATAACCCATTTAATCTAATAACTTAGATAATGAACATTTTTCTTTTCGTGCTAATCTCTTAAACACTGAATGTACAGCACGAAATGGAGGAGATCTTTTAGGTTGAAAGGAATTGTCGGTGTATTCAACGGAATTGGAATATATTGATTTTCCTCTAAAAAGGAAGGATTTCCAAAAATATTCTGTTGAAATTCAGGTGTTTCAAAATTATCATTTTCGTTCCACCTTTTCTTTCTTTTAATTGAAAGAGTTTTATGAACGTTCCTCGAAGAAGATCCAACTTCATACATAGATGATGGTGGAACATCATCTTCCTCGTAAACTTGTTTTCCTTTCTTATCACTCGTCTTTTCATTTCTTCAAGGATATAAGGTTCTTCGGTGTATATTCAGGTAAATTGTCTGTAAAATTCAGAAAGTCTTCATAAGGTTGCAAATCAAATTCTTGAAAAGATTGAGTATTAGTTTGATATGGATTATCTAATATGAATTTCGTTTCACTAAACAATCCATAATCACTATGATAAAAGGGAGGATTTTCCTCTATTGGTATGTCAAAGTCTTGAAAGTAAGAAAAGATCGAATTCGGAGAATCCATTGCAATTTTTCTGTAATTTCAAGAAAAGCGAATATTATCGACTTATTTATAAACTGGGAACTTTTTCTTTTCAAAATTTTGAAATGAATACAAATTATAACAAAAGATGAGAAGAAAGATTCTCCCCAGCGGAGTCGCCACTCTTTTGGTGGCGGTTAGAAAATTAATGGGGTCGGATGGTGGTGGGGGTCATATCATCGCCATCCATTTCTGTATCATGTCAATGTCAAGGAGTCGCCATCTAATATTAGCCTAGTTTTATTCATATAAATCCCATGAAGGATTTAGAGAATTTTTAGGACTAATAGTAGAAAAGGATGTTTATGATAATTCTTATATGAGGATATTCTAGAATAACATATTCTAGAATTTTCATATTAAGAAAATCATGGTAAACCGTAGATTTCTATTTCGGGTTCTTTTAGATCTCCTATAGAGGCAAGCTTCTATAGTTAGTTACATCTTAAACAATTTTCAATTGTTTAAGAAAACTTCTGATTAATGTTAATCATTTATTTTCTAAGAATTTATTTTAAGGAGAGATGTACCCACTATCACTCCCGAATGTCGTTATATCATGTTATCGAATACTTTAGGTATTATGTCTAACCTAAAGGTTCTGGTTTTGTTGTCAATGTTGTTGATTTGTTGAAAAATTTCAGGTTATATGTCTAACCTAAAAGTTTTGGTTTTGTTTTTGTTGTCAAAAGTTTCAGGTTATATGTCTAACCTAAAAGTTTTGGTTTTGTTTTTGTTGTCAAAAGTTTCAGGTTATATGTCTAACCTAAAAGTTTTGGTTTTGTTTTTGTTCGCCTAGAATGTCATCCTGCAAAACAGAGTTAGTACACCTTATAACATGTAAAGAAAATCTAAGCGAAATTTCTTATGTTCACCCTGCAAAGAAAACGTTGTCAGAAATAACATCACAGAATATTTGGATATGTCTTGGATGTCAGTTTATGTCGAATTATTTTGAAATGTCAATTTTTTTGTTGATTATGTCAGTTTTGGTTTAAAATGTTGAATTTATATCTTGATCTTAAATTCTGAATTAACTTGAGTTCATGTTTGTCCGAACTCTAAGTTAAAAAGGTTTGAAATTAGATTTAATATTGATCGAATTAACTCGGGTTCATGTCTGTCGAACCTAAGTTAGATTCAATGTTGATTGAATCTATTTAACTTGAGTTTATGTCCGTTCGAACTTAAGTTAAAAGGTTTGGATTATATTAACTCGAGTTCATGTTCGTCTCGAACTTAAGTTAAAAGGTTGAAAGTTAGATTCAATATTGATCGAATTAACTTGGGTTCATGTCCCAGTTGAACCTAAGTTAGATTCAATGTCTATTTAACTTGAGTTCATGTCTGTCTTTACTTAAGTTAAAAGATTTGAAATTAGATTTAATATTGATTGAATTAACTTGTGTTCATGTCTGGTTGAACCTAAGTTAGATTCAATGTTGATTGAATCTATTTAACTTGAGTTCATGTCTGTCTGAACTTAAGTTAAAAGGTTCGAAATTAGATTCAATATTGATTGAATTAACTTAGGTTCATGTATGGTTGAACCTAAGTTAGATTCAATGTCTATTTAACTTGAGTTCATGTCTGTCTGAACTTAAGTTAAAAGATTTGAAATTAGATTTAATATTGATCGAATTAACTCGGGTTCATGTCTGGTTGGACTCTAAGTTAGATTCAATGTTGATTAATCTATTTAACTTGAGTTCATGTCTGTCTGAACTTAAGTTAAAAGGTTTGGTTCAGAATAGATTTAATTAAGTTTTAAGTCTTGTTTAAATAAGACTTAAAGATTAATCAAGTCTAATAAATTAGACTCAATTAGATTTGCAGACCATCTAAGTCCCTTTTAGATAAGACTTAAGTTTTAATTAAGTCTATTTAAAGTTAGACCTAGACTTAGGATTGAACTTAAGCCGAGTTTTAGTTTAGATTCAAGTTAGGTTGAGCCTAAGTCTTAGGTTAGACTTAGGTTTATATCGTGTTAAACCTAAGTATGGTTTGACTTAAGTCTAATATGGGTTAAACTTAAGTTAGGTTTTTGGGTTAGGTTCATGTCAGGTTGAACCTAAGTTTGGTTTGACTTGAGTCTAATGTGGGTTAGACTTAAGTTAAATTTTGAATTTAGATTAAGTTAGGTTCAAGTCAGGTTGAACCTAGACTTAAGGTCGACTTAAATTCAATATGGGTTGAACCTAAGTTAAAGTTTGACTTGGATTAGATTAGGTTCTAGTTGGATTGAACTCAAGTATTGTTCAGTTTAGGTTAGGTTCAACATGGGTTGAACCTAAGGTTTCAGTTAAGTTAGGTTCGATGTGGTCGAACCTAAGGTTTATGTTAACTCGAGTTCAAGCTAGATCGACTCTAGTGTAGTTAGGTTGCTAGGTTCAATGTGGGTTGAACCTAAGGTTTAGGTTAACTTGAGTTCAAGTTAGATTGGACTCAAGTTAGGTTAGGTTTAAGTTAGGTTCAATATGGGTTGAACCTGAGGTTTAGGATAACTCGAGTTCAAGCTAGATTGGACTCAAGTTAAGTTAGGTTTATGTTAGAGTTCATTGTGGGTCGAACCTAGGTTTAGGTTAACTCGAGTTCAAGCCAGATCGACTCTAGCTAGGTTAGGTTTAAGTTAGGTTCAATGTGGGTCGAACCTAAGGTTTAGGTTAACTCGAGTTCAAGCTAGACTGGACTCAGTTAAGGTTAGGTTTAAGTTTGGACTTGGGCTAAAAGGTTGAATTTGGGTTTCCTTAGTTGATTAAGGTTTAATAATTAATTAAGTCTAATGTAGTAGACTTAATTAAGATTTGTGTTTGGTTTCACTTTAGTTAGTTAAGGTCTAATGGTTTAATTAGGTCTAATGGGTTAGACCTAATTAGGGTTTATGTTTGATTAAACCTTAGTTAGTTAAGGTCTAATGGTTTAATTAGGTCTAATTTGTTAGACTAAATTAGGGTTTAAGTTTGACTAAACCTTAGTTAGTTAAGGTCTAATGGTTTAATTAGGTCTAATGGGTTAGACCTAATTAGGGTTTAAGTTTGACTAAACCTTAGTTAGTTAATGTCTAATTGTTTAATCAGGTCTAATGGGTTAGACCTAATTAGGGTTTAAGTTTGACTAAACCTTAGTTAGTTAAGGTCTAATGGTTTAATTAGGTCTAATGGTTTAGACCTAATTAGGGTTTAAGTTTGATTAAACTTTAGTTAGTTAAGGTCTAATGGTTTAATTTGGTCTAATGGGTTAGACCTAATTAGGGTTTATGCTTGATTAAACCTTAGTTAGTTAAGGTCTAATGGTTTAATTAGGTCTAATGGTTTAGACCTAATTAGGGTTTAAGTTTGATTAAACCATAGTTAGTTAAGGTCTAATGGTTTAATTAGGTCTAATGGGTTAGACTTAATTGGGGTTTATGTTTAATTAATGTGTAAGGAGGTTAATTGGGTTTTAATGTGTCTTTAATTAAGATTTGATTTTTTATATTAAACATAATTTAATAAGTTTAATTTTGATTATTTAAGTTTAATATGACTTTAAACTTAATTAAGATTTAATTTTTATATTAAACCTAATTTAAGTAAGGCTTAATGAGTTAATTAAGTTTATTATGTCTTTAAACTTATTTAATAAGTTTAATTTTGATTAATTAAGTTTAATATGTCTTTAAACTTAATTAAGATTTAATTTTTATATTAAACCTAATTTAAGTAAGGTTTAATGAGTTACTTAAGTTTATTATGTCTTTAAACTTAATTAATAAGTTTAATTTTGATTAATTAAGTTTAATATGTCTTTAACTTAATTAAGATTTAATTTTTATATTAAACCTAATTTAAGTAAGGTTTAATGGGTTTAATTAAGTTTATTATGTCTTTAAACTTAATTAATAAGTTTAATTTTGATTAATTAAGTTTAATATGTCTTTAAACTTAATTAAGATTTAATTTTTATATTAAACCTAATTTAAGTAAGGTTTAATGAGTTAATTAAGTTTATTATGTCTTTAAACTTATTTAATAAGTTTAATTTTGATTAATTAAGTTTAATATGTCTTTAAACTTAATTAAGATTTAATTTTTATATTAAACCTAATTTAAGTAAGGTTTAATGGGTTAATTAAGTTTATTATGTCTTTAAACTTAATTAAAAATTTAAATTTTGATTAATTAATTTTAATATGTCTTTAAACTTAATTAAGATTTAATCTTTATATTAAACCTAATTTAATTAAGGTTTAATGAGTTAATTAAGTTTATTATGTCTTTAAACTTAATTAAAAAGTTTAATTTTGATTAATTAAGTTTAATATGTCTTTAAACTTAATTAAGATTTAATTTTTATATTAAACCTAATTTAAGTAAGGTTTAATGGGTTTAATTAAGTTTATTATGTCTTTAAACTTGATTAATAAGTTTAATTTTGATTAATTAAGTTTAATATGTTTTTAAACTTAATTAAGATTTAATTTTTATTAACTTAATTAAGATTTAATTTTTATATTAAACCTAATTTAAGTAAGGTTTAATGAGTTAATTAAGTTTATTATGTCTTTAAACTTAATTAATAAGTTTAATTTTGATTAATTAAGTTTAATATGTCTTTAAACTTAATTAAGATTTAATTTTTATTTTAAACCTAATTTAAGTAAGGTTTAACGAGTTAATTAAGTTTAATATGTCTTTAAACTTAATTAAAAGTTTAATTTTGATTAATTAAGTTTAATATGTCTTTAAACTTAATTAAGATTTAATTTTTATATTAAACCTAATTTAAGTAAGGTTTAATGGGTTTAATTATTATTTTAAATTTAGTTAAGTCCAAATTGGTCATTTTAGACTTAAGTGAAGTTTCTCATTAGTCTATCATAGACTAGAACTATTTTCAAACTTTGATTGTTGATGAAAATAGGTTAACTTTATAAAGAGTTATTTTTAGGATTAAAATTATTTAATTAATAAAGGATTTTAACCCTAAATTTCAAAATACCATTCAAAATGATTTCTATGACTTAGAAATAATTTTCTTAGGGTTATTGTCTATTGCCCTATCATTTCTAGCCATTTGCATTTTTATATTTTTTAATTTTCAATTTTTATAATTATTATTTGAAATAATTATTAAGAAACTTGAAAATTAAAGAAAAGTGTCCTAGGCATGTTTTCTATCATTGGAAAAATTATGGAAGGCTCCTAAGAACATAAAGATAAATGCCTCAAAGTTTCATAATTTTTTTGATTTATAAATAATTTTTAATAATTAAAATACTCCAGAGAGTATTTAATTAATTAAAAATTAAATACTAAGAATAAAATTATGATTTTGGTCTCATAATTTTCTCCTCTTCAAGAGCTTTCCACAGATATTTTTATTTTATTTTTATGACCTCTGGATAAAAAGATATTGATTTTTGAAGTTTTTAAGGTTTCCTGGATTTTTTATAATTTCCCGCCGCCAAACTCCTCACGCGGCGACGCGTGTCCTCGTGAGCAGCTCGAAGAGCGGGAAAATCCGGTGCGGGCAGCCGAACAGCGGACACCGCGGGGGAGAGATCAGCGCCGTCCGTTCCTAAAGCGCGGGATCGGACGGCGGAGAAAATTCAGCCAAAAATCTGAAAATTCTCGAGCCATTAAACTTCAAACATCAATATCTCACTCATTTCTTGATGAAATTGAGTAATTTTTTTTAAAATTATCATCTGGATGAGAAGTATCCATCCATACGGTGATGATACACTTCTGGACTAGTATAACACATGATATGTCGAAAATAAGATTTATTTTGTAAAGAAAAATTCCATACCTTTGCCACAAGCAAATCAAGCTAGATCAGACCTTATGGTTGCCTTCTAGGACTCCAATAGAAGGTTATTGCTGCAACAATTTAATCCAGAAGTCGGGCTTAGGGAGGAATTTTGAAGAAGTACCTAATTTGGGGTCTGTTTTTGAAATTTGGTCAAATTAGCTCAAATAGGCTCAAACTATGGCTTGGATTTGATCCTAAAAGATTGTTGGGACTCTAGGAAGACTTTTTATGTTGGGAGCAGGTGGATTTGGGAGCCTATAGTTCTCCCTAATTTTTTCTTCTTCTTGCTAGGTTCGCCATGGGGTCCTATTTATAGCAGGGGAGGTTATGGCTTAACTTAGGATGTTCTAGGGGAGTAGTTACCTCCTCTATCAGCCCATTGGGTGAAGGAATTGGCTGAAGATAGGCATTGATGCTTCTCCCTAAATTTTCCATGATGATTTCCATTGTTTTGCCTCTCACCCATTGGCTCATGCAAGAGGTGCATGGTGAGCTGCCTCTACTCTTCTTAGGGAGATTACACATCATCTCTTAAGCTTGGCAAATGGTGACACACAAGCTTATCCTCATCATTGCTTCTAACCATGGTAGGGGGTTTCATGCATGGTTTCCTTCCATTGGGTGGCTTGGGAGGTGGAGGCTCAGGTCGATCGGCCACCTCATGACCAGATGAAGCTTAGGGTGAAGGAGAGAGTGACACTCCCATGCATCATGATGGGTATTAACCCATGGCTAAGTGGTCTTAATGGGGGTTTAATTAAACCTTAAAATGGGTTTAGCCTAATTAAATATGAGAAGGCTATATGTCATTACATTTTTTTTTAATTTCCCATTTTAATTAATTATTTTATTAATTAAAATTGTTGGAAAATATTTTATTAATCAATTTATTAATTGAAAATAATTTCAATTTAATTAATTGATTAATTTTATCATTTTTGTCATTTTATGATTTTAATTTAATTTTCTTTTTAATTAATTATGTCATTTAAATAAAATATTGAAAATTAAATCATTAATCATTTTAATTAATCAAAATAATTTTGAAATTAATTATTTGATTAATTTTGTTGTTTTTATTTCATTTTTATCTATTTTAATCAAAATAGATAGGTGTTGACCAATTTTGACCTAGGTTGACCCAAGTCAACCCAAATTGATCAATTTAATTTTAAAATGTCAAATAATTAAAATAGATAAAAAAGAAATAAAAAAAACAAAATTAATCAAATAATTAATTTCAAAATTATTTTGATTAATTAAAATGATTAATGATTTAATTTTCAATATTTTAATTAAATGACATAATTAATTAAAATGAAAATTAAATTAAAATCATAAAATGAAAAAAATGATTAAATTAATCAATTAATTAAATTGAAATTATTTTCAATTAATAAATTAATTAATTAAGTATTTTCCAACAATTTTAATTAATAAAATAATTACTTAAAATGGGAAATTAAAAAGAAATGAAATGACATATAGCCTTCTCATATTTAATTAGGCTAAACCCATTTTAAGGTTTAATTAAGCCCCCATTAAGGCCACTTAGCCATGGGTTAATACCCATCATGATGCATGGGGTGAGGTGTCACTCTCTCCTTCACCCTAAGCTTCATTTGGTCATGAGGTGGCCGGCCAACATGAGGCCTTACCTCCCACCTCCCAAGCCACCCAATGGAAGGAAAACCATGCATGAAACCCCCCTTACCATGGTTAGAAGCAATGATGAGGGATGAGCTTATGTGTCACTATTTGCCAAGCTTAAGAGATGATGTGTAAGCTCATTAGGAGGTGCAAGGACAGCTCACAAAACACCTCTTGCTTGAGCCAATGGGTGAGAGCCAAAGCAATGAGATTCATCATGGAAAACTTAGGGAGAAGCATCAATGCCTATCTTCAACCAATTCCTTCACCCACGGGCCGATAGAGGAGGTAACTACTCCCTGAACATCCTAAGTTAAGCCATAACCTCCCCTTGCTATAAATAGGACCCCATGGCCAAACTTAGGAAGAAGAAGAAAAAATTTAGGGAGAACTATAGGCTGCCTAAATCCACTTGCTCCCAACATAAAAAGTCTTCCTAAGAGTCTCAGCAATCTTTTAGGATCAAATCCAAGCCATAGTTTGAGCCTAAGCCAATTTGACCAAATTTCAAAAAAAACCCCAAAACCCGACTTCTGGATCAAATTGCTGCAGCAATAACCTTCCATTGGAGTCCTAGAAGGTAACCATAAAGTCTGATCTAGCTTGATTTGCTTGTGGCAAAGGTATGGAATTTTTCTTTACAAAATAAATCATATTTTCGACATATCATGTGTTATACTAGCCCAGAAGTGTATCATCACCGTATGGATGGATACTTCTCATCCAGATGATCATTTTAAAAAAAAATCACTCAATTTCATCAAGAAATGAGTGAGATATTGATGTTTGAAGTTTAATGGCTCGAGAATTTTTGGATTTTTGGCCGGATTTTCTCAGCCGTCCGATCTCGCGCTTTAGGAACGGACGGCGCTGATCTCTTCCCCGCGGTGTCCGCTGTTCGGCCCCCCGCAGCGGATCCTCCCTCTCGTTCGACGCTTACGGGGATACGCATCGAACGGCGGTGAGTTAGCAGCGGGACTTAATAAAAAATGCATTAAATCCTTAAAAACTTCAAATATTAATATCTTTTGATCCAGAGGTCATAAAAATAAAATAAAAATACCTCTGGAAAGCTCTTGAAGTGGAGAAAATTATGAGACCAAAATCATAAATTTATTCTCAGTATTTAATTTTTAATTAATTAAATATTCTCTGGAGTATTTTAATTATTAAAAATTATTTATAAATCAAATAATTATGAAACTTGGAGGCATTTATCTTTATGTTCTTAGGGACCTCCATAATTTTTCCAAGGACAGAAAACATGCCTAGGACACATTTCTTTAATTTTCAAGTTTCTTTACAATTTTTCAAATAATAATTATAAAAATTGAAAATTAAGGAAAATAAAAATACAAATGGCTAGAAATGATAGGGCAACAGACAATAACCCTAAGAAAATTATTTCTAAGTCATAGAAATCATTTTGAATGGTATTTTGAAATCTAGGGTTGAAATCCTTTATTAATTAAATAATTTTAATCCTAAAAATAACCCTTTATAAATTTAACCTATTTTCATCAACAATCAAAGTTTGAAAATGGTTCTAGTCTATGATAGACTAATGAGAAACTTCACTTAAGTCTAAAATGACCAAATTGGACTTAAATAAATTTAAAATAATAATTAAACCCATTAAACCTTACTTAAATTAGGTTTAATATAAAAATTAAAACTTAATTAAGTTTAAAGACATATTAAACTTAATTAATCAAAATTAAACATTTTAATTAAGTTTAAAGACATAATAAACTTAATTAACTCATTAAACCTTACTTAAATTATGTTTAATATAAAAATTAAATGTTAATTAAGTTTAGAGACATATTAAACTTAATTAATCAAAATTAAACTTTTTAATTAAGTTTAAAGACATAATAAACTTAATTAACTCATTAAACCTTACTTAAATTAGGTTTAATATAAAAATTAAATCTTAATTAAGTTTAAAGACATATTAAACTTAATTAATCAAAATTAAACTTTTTAATTAAGGTTAAAGACATAATAAACTTAATTAACTCATTAAACCTTACTTAAATTAGGTTTAATATAAAAATTAAATCTTAATTAAGTTTAAAGACATATTAAACTTAATTAATCAAAATTAAACTTTTTAATTAAGTTTAAAGACATAAAAAACTTAATTAACTCATTAAACCTTACTTAAATTAGGTTTAATATAAAAATTAAATCTTAATTAAGCTTAAAGACATATTAAACTTAATTAATCAAAATTAAACTTTTTAATTAAGTTTAAAGATATAACAAACTTAATTAACTCATTAAACCTTACTTAAATTAGGTTTAATATAAAAATTAAATCTTAATTAAGTTTAAAGACATATTAAACTTAATTAATCAAAATTAAACTTATTAATTATGTTTAAAGACATAATAAACTTAATTAAACCCATTAAACCTTACTTAAATTAGGTTTAATATAAAAATTAAATCTTAATTAAGTTTAAGGACATATTAAACTAAATTAATCAAAATTAAACTTTTTAATTAAGTTTAAAGAAATAATAAACTTAATTAACTCATTAAACCTTACTTAAATTAGGTTTAATATAAAAAACAAATCTTAATTAAAGACACATTAAAACTTAATTAATCTCCGTACACATTAATTAAATATAAACCTTAATTAGGTCTAACCCATTAGACCTAATTAAACCATTAAACCTTAATCAACTAAGGTTTAATTAAACTTAAACCCTAATTAGGACTAAACCATTAGACCTAATTAAATCATTAAACCTTAACCAACTATGGTTTAATTAAACATAAACCCTAACTAGGTCTAACCCATTAGACCTAATTAAACCATTAGACCTTAACTAACTAAGGTTTAATCAAACTTAAACCTTAATTAGGTCTAACCCATTAGACCTAATTAAACCATTAAACCTTAATCAACTAAGGTTTAATTAAACTTAAACCCTTATTAGGACTAAACGATTAGACCTAATTAAATCATTAAACCTTAACTAACTAAGGTTTAATTAAACATAAACCCTAATTAGGTCTAACCCATTAGACCTAATTAAACCATTAGACCTTAACTAACTAAGGTTTAATCAAACTTAAAACTTAATTAGGTCTAACCCTTTAGACCTTGTTAAACCACTAAACCTTAATCAACTAAGGTTTAATTAAACTTAAACCCTAATTAGGACTAAACCATTAGACCTAATTAAATCATTAAACCTTAACCAACTAAGGTTTAATTAAACATAAACCCTAATTAGGTCTAACCCATTAGACTTAATTAAATCATTAGACCTTAACTAACTAAGGTTTAATCAAACTTAAACCCTAATTAGGTCTAAATCAGTAGACGTAATTAAACCGTTAGACCTTTACTAACTAAGGTTTAATAAAACTTAAACCCTAATTAGGTCTAAACCATTAGACCTAATTAAACCATTAGACTTTAACTAACTAAGGTTTAATCAAACTTAAACCCTAATTAGGTCTAAACCATTAGACCTAATTAAACCATTAGACCTTAACTAACTAAAATTTAATCAAACTTAAACCCTAATTAGGTCTAACCCATTAGACCTAATTAAACCATTAAACCTTAATCAACTAAGGTTTAATTAAACTTAAACCCTAATTAGGACTAAACCATTAGACCTAATTAAACCATTAAACCTTAATCAACTAAGGTTTAATTAAACATAAACCCTAATTAGGTCTAACCCATTAGATCTAATTAAACCATTAGACCTTAACTGACTAAGGTTTAATCAAACTTAAACCCTAATTAGGTCTAAATCATTAGACCTAATTAAACCATTAGACCTTAACTAACTAAGGTTTAATCAAACATAAACCCTAATTAGGTCTAAACCATTAGACCTAATTAAAACATTAGACCTTAACTAACTAAGGTTTAATCAAACTTAAAACCCTAATTAGGTCTAACCCATTAGACCTAATTAAACCATTAGACCTTAACTAACTAAGGTTTAATCAAACACAAATCCTAATTAAGTCTACTACATTAGACTTAATTAATTATTAAACCTTAATCAACTAAGGTTTAATCAGACCCAAATCCAACCTTTTATTCCAAGTCCAACATAACCTAAACTTAAACATAACCTAACTTGAGTCCAACCTAACTTGAACTCAAGTTATCCTAAACCTTAGGTTCAACCCATATTGAACCTAACTTAAACCTAACCTAACTTGAGTCCAATATAACTTGAACTCAAGTTAACCTAAACCTTAGGTTCAACCCACATTGAACCTAACTTAAACCTAACCTAACCTGAGTACAATCTAGCTTGAACTCAAGTTAACCTAAAACCTTAGGTTCAACCCACATTGAACCTAACTTAAACCTAACCTAACTTGAGTCCAACCTAACTTGAACTCAAGCTAACCTAAACCTAAGGTTCAACCCACATTGAACCTATCCTAAACCTAACCTAACTTGAGTCCAACCTAACTTGAACTCAAGCTAACCTAAACCTTAGGTTCAACCCACATTGAACCTAACCTAAACCTAACCTAACTTGAGTCCAACCTAATTTGAACTCAAGTTAACCTAAAACCTTAGGTTCAACCCACATTGAACTTAACCTAAACCTAACCTAACTTGAGTCCAACCTAACTTAAACTCAAGGTAACCTAAAACCATAGGTTCAACCCACATTGAACCTAACCTAAACCTAACCTAACTTGAGTCCAACCTAACTTGAACTCAAGTTAACCTAAAACCATAGGTTCAACCCACATTGAACCTAACCTAAACCTAACCTAACTTGAGTCCAACCTAACTTAAACTCAAGTTAACCTAAAACCTTAGGTTCAACCCACATTGAACCTAACTTAAACCTAACCTAACTTGAGTCCAATCTTTCTTGAACTCAAGTTAACCTAAACCCTTAGGTTCAACCCACATTGAACCTAACTTAAACCTAACCTAACTTGAGTCCAATCTAGCTTGAACTCAAATTAACTTAAACCTTAGGTTCAACCCACATTGAACCTAACCTAAACCTAACCTAACTTGAGTCCAACCTAACTTGAACTCAAGTTAACCTAAACCTTAGGTTCAACCCACATTGAACCTAATTTAAACCTACCATAACTTGAGTCCAATCTAACTTAAACTCAAGTTAACCTAAACCTTAGGTTCAACCCACATCGAACCTAACTTAACTTGAAACCTTAGGTTCAACCCATATTGAACCTAACCTAAACTGAACTAAACTTGAGTTCAATCCAACTAGAACCTAATCTAATCCAAGTCAAACTTTAACTTAGGTTCAACCCATATTGAACTTAAGTCGACCTTAAGTCTAGGTTCAACCTGAGTTGAACCTAACTTAATCTAAATAAAAAATTTAACTTAAGTCTAACCCACATTAGACTCAAGTCAAACCAAACTTAGGTTCAACCTGACATGAACCTAACCCAAAAACCTAACTTAAGTCTAACTCATATTAGACTTAAGTCAATCCATACTTAGGTTTAACACGATATAAAACTAAGTCTAACCTAAGCCTTAGGCTCAACCTAACTTGAATCTAAACTAAAACCCGGCTTAAGTTCAATCCTAAGTCTAGGTCTAACTTTAAATAGACTTAATTAAAACTTAAGTCTTATCTAAAAGGGACTTAGATGGTCTGCAAATCTAATTGAGTCTAATTTATTAGACTTGATTAAGTCCTATTTAAACAAGACTTAAAACTTAATTAAATCTATTCTGAACCAAACCTTTTAACTTAAGTTCAGACAGACATGAACTCAAGTTAAATAGATTCAATCAACATTGAATCTAACTTAGGTTCAACCAGACATGAACCCAAGTAAATTCAATCAATATTAAATCTAATTTCAAATCTTTTAACTTAAGTTCAGACAGACATGAACTCAAGTTAAATAGACATTGAATCTAACTTAGGTTCAACCAGACATGAACCCAAGTTAATTCAATCAATATTGAATCTAACTTTCAACCTTTTAACTTAAGTTCAGACAGACATGAACTCAAGTTAATATAAACCAAACCTTTTAACTTAAGTTCAGACAGACATGAACTCAAGTTAAATATATTCAATCAACATTGAATCTAACTTAGGTTCAACCAGACATGAACCCAAGTTAATTCAATCGATATTGAATCTAATTTCAAAATTTTAAATTAAGTTCAAACAGACTAGAACTCAAGTTAAATAGATTCAATCAACATTGAATCTAACTTAGGTTCAACCAGACATGAACCCAAGTTAATTCAATCAATACTGAATCTAATTTCAAACCTTTTTAACTTAGAGTTCAGACAAACATGAACTCAAGTTAATTCAGAATTTAAGATCAAGATATAAATTCAACATTTCAAACAAAAACTGACATAATCAACAAAAAATTGACATTTCAAAATAATTCGACATAAATTGACATCCAAGACATATCCAAATATTTTGTGATGTTATTTCTGATAATGTTTTCTTTGCAGGGTGAAAACAATAAATTTCGCTTAAATTTTCTTTGCATGTTATAGGATGTGCTAACTCTGTTTTGCAGGACGTCGACGACATTCTAGGCGAACAAAAATAAAACCAAAACTTTTAGGTTAGACATATAACCTGAAATTTTTGACAACAAAAACAAAACCAAAATTTTTAGGTTAGACATATAACCAGAAATTTTTCAACAAATCAACAACTTTGACAACAAAAACAAAACCAGAACCTTTAGGTTAGACATAATACCTAAAGTATTCAATAACATGATATAACGACATTCGGGAGTGATAGTGGGTACATCTCTCCTTAAAATAAATTCTTAGAAAACAAATGATTAACATTAATCAGAAGTTTTCTTAAACAATTGAAAATTGTTTAAGATGTAATTAACTATAGAGGCTTGCCTCTATAGGAGATCTAAAAGAACCCGAAATAGAAATCTCTGGTTTACCATGATTTTCTTAATATGAAAATTCTAGAATATATTATTCTAGAATATCCTCATATAAGAATTATCATAAACATCCTTTTCTACTATTAGTCCTAAAAATTCTCTAAATCCTTCATGGGATTTATATGAATAAAACTAGGCTAATATTAGATGGCGACTCCTTGACATTGACATGATACAGAAATGGATGGCGATGATATGACCCCCACCACCATCTGACTTTCATTAATTTTCCAACCGCCACCAACGATCTAAATGAAAGTGTGGAACTCATTCAGTTGAGTTTAGCAAATTCATCTGGACTAAGTGAATTCGATGAAAATAACGGTGTCGGGATGACGGAACCGTGGGATCTTAATCGGTTTTGTTTAAACAACTTTAAGATTGGTTTTAATTAAAATATTAAAAAACACTTGGATTTTAAGATTCCCTCTAAACTAAAACACTTCTCTCATCTCACGATTTATGACTTCTAAAACTAAAACTCTAAAATAACAAGGAGCTCGGAGCATGGTGGGCAGCACGGCCATCGTTATCAGCAAAACTTGAATCTACTTCAACAAAACCTTTCCTAGTTTTAAACAACAAAGCCATAGGATTTCGAGGTAGTTTGCTTAGTGCAACATAAATCCTCAACTTTTCGTTAGGCATTTGTATAATCATGTTATGCAAATTAAGCCCTAACTGGTCTTAGAACTCCGAGGTAGTCGCTTGATACGACATAAACCCTCACATCTTCGAGGCTATTTGTGTGATTATGTCATACAAATATAAGACCTAAATATATAAAATCAGCAGGATTGCAACATTAAATAAACTCTCAAATTGAAGCCAAACAATAGGATAGTTTGGGAAGTTGCCAAGATTCTTCTTGGATCCTCAGCTTCTCCTACTTCTCTTTCTTTGGGTTCTTAAAATAAACTGTTCCAAATTTGAGCTAATCCCTATTGAAATTTCCAAAAACTCAATCCTTTGAAAACCTTAAACTTTGAAATTCTTGAAAGCAAAACCACTAATCATTATCGAAAGTTTTCTTAAATGATTCCCATCATTTAAGATGTAATTAACTATAGTGGCTTGCCCTTATGGAGAACTTTAAGAACCCATATAATATAAACCCTGTTTAATTCCTTTATATTAAGCAGGGGAATTTGTCGGCTTATAAAATTGGTTCGCGAACCAAACGGATGTCACAAATCTTTTAGTTTAATTAATTGAGCCCCATCATCAAGCAGTGTGTTTATTCTTCGGAATAGATACACGGTTTGTGGTGCGGTGCTCGTTTATATAAACTATTTGGGATGTGAGGTTGGTTTAATTTCATATCTTAAAATTTTTAAATTTAAAATTATTTTTAAAATCAAATGCTACTTTCTAAATTATAT